>OZ005655.1:285074306-285381806 GCA_963930645.1 Salticus scenicus
TACAAGTATTATTTTTTATCGTCGCGTATTGTACTTATTTTACCATCGTATTGTTTTGACAAAATTTAATCATTATTGGTTCATGTTAGAGAAATATTTATATAGAATATTACTTTTCTTTCTTTTTTTTTTTTTGTGTGTGTGTGTGTGTTGCAACCACAAAGCATTTCGCCCTTGTTGTTGTGATAGCAAAGAACGCAGGGTGAGTAATTAGTATGCAAATAATGTTTTAATTCATACAATACTTCAAAAACTAATTCAAATTAATTACATATTTATGTTCTCCTCCCCGTTTTTTGTATCTAATGACTAATTTTTTGTAGTTCTGCAATGCATGATTTCCGGGCTCATAGCTGTGTAGAAAAACACAAATACATGGACATCTTTTATTATAGATTATGCATATACTTTCTTCTTTTCAGATCTTTTAAAAAAATAAATAAAATGTTTGTATGATAGTTAGTAGGAATTGTTATTGTCTATTCTTTTAAAAGCATGCTCTATTTCAGATCGTAAATTAAACAGGAAATCATCTGAAGATAATGCTGAACCACTGCCAAAGAAACAAAGGTGGGGAAAGTTGACCTATAATCAAAAATCTGACCAGTCGATATCAGTTGGTTTTTTAAAAGTAAGACCCTTTTCTCCACTGTTCTTACATTATTGTTATCATAACTGATGGTTTTTAATCTATCCATTTTTCTTTGTAGAAATCTTATCCAGATTTTAAGCTACTGAGTGAAACTTCAATGGAAATCGACCAGGATGAACATTCTTTGTCAACTGTTGATGAAAAAAATGGTGTTGCAGCTATAGATGATGCTCCAAATGAAAATGAATCTAGTAAGTTAAATGTAACAGACTTTTTTATATCCCTAAACGTTTTATATTTATGGTTTATTTTACTGTTGGTTTGACATTTAAGTTTAACTGCAAAACATAAAGAAAAAAGAAAAGAAAGAAATCTAAAAATGTAGTCATTTATATTATAGCTTACTAATTTTGTGTCTGAAGTCTTTAAATAGAGGAGGGTAAAAGGCTATTATTTAATAGGTAATTTTATATGACACTTCTTCCCTCTAAAGATAATTCAAAGATAACCAAGAAAGAAAAGTGACTGATAATTATAGAGCAAAATTAGCAGTGGCCACAACAGTTGTCATTTATTGGTTGCGTGGTGCATTGTTTAAAAAATGTATTTGTCAGTTTTCTTCCATTGATTGACTAATTTTACTGAAATTTGTATATTGAAGTGTGTATTTAATTTCAGAAGAAGGTTTTATCCTTTATTCAATAAAAATTTGCAGTTGCTACTAGCAATCTTAATAGTATTTCAAATTTGAAAGATTGTCACAGCTTAAAACATATTGCTGTCTTTATTATTTCTAATTTAAAAAAAAAATCTGATGTGGACACCACATGACTTTCTTTTCTTATACACTCATTGGAATATTCATATTAATATGAAAACATTGACATTTTTGTGTGAGGTAAGTGATTCGCAAATAACCAGGCAGGTTCCAGTACATAAACATTCCTGAAAACAGGAGGAAAAAACAAATCTGCTACTTTAACCACAAAAGTCACGATAATAGGATTATATACACAGGGCAACCTCCTCCCCAAGTGCAAAAGACTTCTACACTGTATGTGCTGCCAACCAATTATATTTTTAAAAGAGTTTTTTTTTTTTTTTTTTTTTAGAAATCATTATAGGAATATGTCTTAACTGATTGAATTCTTAGCACAAAGTACTCATATTTCAGAACATAGTACCAATTATCTAGTAATTAGGATAGTTTAGATTTGTTATTCTTCCTCCCCCCCCCCCCCTCAAAAAACAAACAAACTACTGCTTATCAAAATTAACTAAGCAGTATACCTTCTTATATGCAGGATGTGGCTTTCTTCCTGGATGACGTAAATATTCAATGTAGGTATCTTTCAAAAAAATTCACCAATACCTTTAAAACAAATTGTTAAACCATAGATATTTGATAATTTAAAACAAAATTTATCGAATTTTTTTTTCCCCTTTCCCTTTTTACTTTCCGAACACTATAGTGAGGAAAGTATTGTAATCATGTCAAAAATCCGAATTCGAGATTTTGATGTTTCTATACGTTTTGAGGTCCCCTGAGTCCGTTTTCACTATTTTTACGATGATGTATGTATGTGTGTGTGTATGTGTGTATGTCTGTGGGTGAACACGCTAGCGTCTAAACGCTTCTTTCGATTAACCTGAAAGTTGGTACGCATATTGTAAGTCACCATAGTACGAACCCTATAGATTTTGGTGAATCTAGCACTTATAGTTTTTTTACAGGGACACAAAGAAAAATTCTTTATCATTATGGCCTATGGGAGCAAAATCTTAAAAGTGCGATAGCATCTAAACGCCTTATTCAATTGAGCAAAACTTTTATACACATATTATAGGTCACAAATACTCAATCTGTATAGATTTTGGAGAATCTAGCACTTATAGTTTTTTTACAGGGACACAAAGAAAAATTCTTTATCATTATGCCTATGGGGCCAAATTTTTAAAAGTGTGATAGCGTCTAAACGCCTTATTAATCTCAGCAAAAAAATTTTACACATGTTATAGATCACAGTTGAACTAACTGTATAGATTTTGGTGAATCTAGCACTTACAGTTTTTTTACAGAGACACAAAGAAAAATTCTTTATCATTATGGCCTATGGGACTAAATTTTTAAAAGTACGATAGCATCTAAACGCCTTATTGAATTGAGCTGAAAATTTATATGAGTATTATAAATCACTGTTGCACTAACTATAAGCATTTTGGTGAATCTAGCATTTATAGGTTTTTACAGGGACACAACGAAAAATTCTTTATCATTATGATCTATGGGCTCAAAGTTCAGTAGCGTTAAATAAAACATCGTGTAATAGATGGAGAAAAATGCTCAAACACTCTATTATGGTTTTCTCTCTTTTGTTTGTTTAACATCTCCTCTTTCTTTACTTTATCTACAAAACTGTTAATTACTCAATGTTCGGAAAGTCGAGTGGAGTCACTCCAGATTTTTTAACATAAAAAAAGGGGTAGGTGATTGACATGCTCCAGTAATTGACACCTTACCCCGAAATAAATAATAAATAAGTAAAAAAATGAACTAATATAAAAAAACTGCCATCTATATTTAGTCCATCAAAGTAGTGATTTATTTTTGATTAATTTGTTGCTCACCAGATGACATTTTTATCATAAAATGCAAGTAAAACATATGAAGTGAAGAAAGTAGACATTTTTTAAGTTCAGCTTCCTTGGAGACTTAAGATGTGTCAGTACTTTATTCTCCTTACATCTTAATTTATTTTAGTAATATTTCTAGACAGTTGCAATATTTAATCTATTAATAAACATATATTTAACTAGTGAAATGTGAATTTAAGTGGTTGTTAGTATTTTTTGTGAATTAATAAACTATATCAATTACTAGATCATTTTTTAGACTATGCACTAGTAATTAACATGAGGTGTTATTCACTGGTAGTTGGTTGACATTTTTTGTTATTACATTTAAATATATAAAACTAGAAAGGTTTTGCATACAAATTAAATTTACATCAATTCTGAACCTTTTTATTTACGTTTTCTAGTAATTGACACCCCTTTAGAAGAAATGTGTCAGTTAATGTGTCAAGTTTTTTTTTTTTTTTTTTTTTTTTTTCCAATACAGTTTAATATGTTTAAATAATTTTTTTATATTTAATTTATAATGTATTTTAATAGTCGTCTTATATATATGGATGTTATATATTGGATGACTAGAGAAACTTTTTATGAATATGAGCCTGTTGCTTTCTATCAGTGGCTTCTTAAATCAAAAGTAACATTTTCCATTATTTTGTTTATGAATGGTCACAAATCTCATTTAACTCTCCACCTTAGTGAGTTTTATTCAAAACAAACGCATAATGCAAGTGGCTCTATTACCCAATACAACACTCATTTCATAGCCATGTGATGTAAGCGTGTTTAAGCCACTGAAGAAAAATAGAAAAGTGCTGTACATAAATAGTGAATAGTAAATTCTCATAGAGCAGTTATAAAGTACAATTTTACAGTCCTATTTCAAAGTGTAATAAATACTGCAACACCAGATTTCCCAGTAAATGGACTTTGGAAATGTGGAATTTCCACATTTAACGAGTTGAAAGCCATCTCAACCATCGGTGGCTGACACTGGTCTTTCCGTTTAGGCTCTGTCAACCACTGGTGCGTGACAGTATGAAATATGTTATAAAGCCATGTGAACCACTGGTGGCTCTGTGGCCGACAGCATAAAATATGATCTAAAACTAAAAAATTTATGTCGTTTTGCGTAATTACTGAAAATTTGTTTAAAATTGACTTAATTGTTATTTACTATAGGATATAATTAATACATTTTAATGGATTTTATTAAAACATGATAAACATAACGTGCTTCTAAAGAGCGCATGTGGTTTGACGGGGATTACCTTAAGAATTTGCGTGGTAACATAACACAAGTTAATTTAAAAAGAAACCTTAAATATCTGACAAACATTGAATCATTCACTAATTCTAATTTACTAAAAGAATTTTGGCATGCTTTCGAAATTAATGCAATTTTTTATTTATACTTTTATATAGTAGAGTAAGTACTATTTTTCATTTAATGTTTTTAAATTATCTATAGCCTTGTATTTTTCATTTCATATTTCCAGTTAACATATTGCATCTTAAAATACATTTTGTTATCACCAATATCTTGTACATGAGAATGTATTATACTTTTGGTAAAACAATATTTAAAATTAATTTCTTTTAAGCAAATAAGTTATAGAATAATTACTTTGTATGTATTATTAAGTTTGCTTTAAGCAAATACTTTACATATAATAGTTTTAACACTGGTGCATAGGATGCCAATTAGTGGTAAAATAAAGAACCGGCAGTGTCAAACACTGGAGCATAAGGTGTCAATTACTGGTGAAATGAAAAACTGGTAGTGTCAATTACTGAAACATTGAGTGGGTGTAATATAAAAATTTATTTTAAAAAAAAATAATTATTATCAAATGTATAAATATATTTTAACATGTGATTCTGAGAGTTTTTCATGCCATTTATATTAGTTTAAGATTTCTAAAAATAATTTCTGATGACTAAAACATTAAAAGCATGAGAAATTGCTTTAAAACTGTCAATCACTGGAGCACTTACCCTATCAAGAATTTCCAAATATGTTGGTATGAAATTGACTTTATTTTGGCATTTAGTGTTTTATTTGTATGAGATGAAAATTGTTTGCATTCATCATGGAAAATACTTTTAATAAATAACAAGAAGTGTTCTTTTATTGTTCAGTTCAATTAAGCGAAACCAGTTGTTTAAATGATCACTTGCTTGTGTTAAGGGCAGTTTAAAATGTTCTGTGATGTGTTTATGAGAATGAGAAAATTTGTCTTTATGTGGATTTGTTCCGTTATTTCTCTTATTTATTTTTCTCCCTTCTTCAAGGTATGAAACGTGAACCTACATCACAAATGGATATGGATAGAGAAGATTCTGTACCGAAGGATTCAAATATAGATGATGATGCTGTTGACCCAGGAACTGTATCAAAAATCATATTTATTCAAAATTTGGTTCGACCTTTCACGTTGAATCAGTTAAAAGAACTCTTGAAGCAGAATGGAAACATTGTTGAAGAATACTTTTGGATTGATAAAATTAAATCAAAATGTTTTGTAATGGTTAGTTTTATTTATTTATTTATTTTTATTTTTTTTTAAATATTTATATATATGTATATGATTTTATTTTACAGTGCACAATTTTGTGAGATTTCAACTACTATGCAGAATGATTCATAATTACTTCTGGGTTTTCAGAAGGCTAAAAAAATTAAGAAAAAATTTACCTGTGCACTAAATACAAAGACAGTTCAAGTTTTTTATAACAATAGTTCTAAAAACAGTAAGTGAATATGGCATTCATGGGCAAACAAAATGCTTTTTGTGCGTTAGAATTTGATAAATAGGAGTTAGTGCTATTGGTGCTGCAGAAATTTCATACAAAATATCAACTACAGACACCCACAGATGTAACAATTCATGTATTCAACAAGTTCAAAAAAACAGTTGATAGTGCCATGTTGAGTAAAGTATGACAGGAATTGAATTATCACATTTATATATGTCATGTGCACAAGAGTTCACACATAGAATACAGGACCCAAGAGTAGTCAATCGGCTTTATTCCGCAACACCATCAACACATATAGAATACATTGCAAGGTTCATTTTTACTATATTCATATTAGTTCTTTTACTACAGCCTTCTGGAATCCTGGAAGGAATCATGAATCAACCTGTAAAAAAAAATCAGTAATTAATACTTTGAAAATTTGGATGTTATCTTCAAAATTGATAAATTGGTATGTCTTCTTTGTCTTAGATGATTTATTTATTTATTTTCTCATGAGATATTTTAACAAATTCATTGCACATTGACATTGTTGATTCGATAATTCAACCCTTTTCCCTGATTTACAAAGTTTTTTAAAAAAGTATTAAATTCTTTATGCACTTTTTTTTTTTTTTTTTTTTATTGTTTGGAAACTACCCCTCAAAATAAACAAATTAATAATAATAAATATTTTGAAAGTACAACTCTAGTCATTTTAAAATTTATGAACTGTTATTGTTATTTATAAATTAATTTATTTTTCTCAAAGTTATTTCATCCCCCCCCCCCACACACACATATGTGCACTATGTATAATATGTTTTCATGCAAATTTACTATTTTCCAGTATAGTATTATATATATTATCATTATCTAAAATGTTTTTACTTTACTTTTATGCATTAAGATAATTTACATTGCTTATTTTACTTAAGTTGTTTTACAATAGTTTTTTTCTTTTTAGTATGAAACTGAAAAAGAAGCCATTAAAGCAAGAAATGCTCTTCATAACACACGGTGGCCAATTTCAAATCCTAAAATATTATCAGTAGAATTTTCCACTATTGAAGAGGTACATGGTATTTCTCAAAAATTGTTTTCAGTTTTTTGAAGTGTTCTCTGGTTATATTGTGTAGTGTTTGTATGAGATAATCGTCCATGGTCCGCTTATTTGCATATTTAAATTGAGTTTAATTTTTGAAACCTCAACCGCATCTCTCAGAACATTTTGGATTTCGAAAATAATTATTTAGACAGTGTTAAATTTATTATCAAATTATGCATCTTTTTCCTTTAGATTTTATATGAAGTTATACTGACCACAGATATACACAAAGATCAATTATTGAAAGATTTAACATTCAAGAAACCTCAAAACATGTGATCATACAAAAAACAGCACTAAAAATTTAACTTTAAAAAATACTATATTTACCATATGAGTATTAGGAATTAATTTTCTTTCCTGAGCAGTTTTGCTAGACGTTCTTGCTATTATTTACAAAATAGTAAAAGTAAACCTAGTCAAATATTTTTAGGTTACAGATAAATTTCAGTTTGCTTCAAATAAGTATATAAAATTTTGGTACTGGGCATGTCATGTACTTGTAATTTTTGTTCTACATAAAGGTTTCAGTTTTATATTGCTGGCTAGTAAGAAAAATGTTCCTGGTTGGTTAAAAAAAGAAAAACCTCATAACCTTCGGCAATTGACAAGTTATTGATTTTTGCAAAGAGAACAACTGTCCTCAGGGTGGCTAGCAGTCAGGGAAAATCAAAGAATCAGGGAAAAGTCAGGAAATAGTCAGGGAATTTCCTTTAAAGTCAGGGAATTTTAACAAATTTTGTGAAAATAAGCTATATTAATCATTAAATTATTAATGATATTTTAAATCACTAAATTTTTTGCTAGTGTCGTGAAATTTTCATCGAAAATAAACGTGAGAGTCAGGGAAAAATGGAGGCAAATCTCGAAAAATAGTCAGGGAAAAGTCAGGTAATTTGAAAAGGTTTAAATGCTAGCCACCCTGGTCCTGTTTGGTACTAAAATATTGTAAAAAGTCCTCTGTCATGACTTGAATGCTCTGTTTGTTGTATGGTCCATTTTTTGGGGCTTGGTTTATTTTTAGGGTTTTATTTCTTCCTGTAGGATAATTAGGATTGCTGGTTTGGAGCTGATTTAGTCTCTTCAAGAAACATGTCTGCATTAATTTAATGAAACTATGACCACAAACAGAAGGCAGATTATTTATGCTTAAGTCAGTTAAAATACTCTTAAAATTTCTCCTTTTATAGGATTTTGCGTTATAAAGTTGCTATGTTGGAAATATAAGATTACAGTCAAACGTTAGACATTATTTTCGATTTACATTTTTAGATAAAATTTTCGTTATTTTAAACATAAAATTCTTTTGGGATTAAATATCATATTAAAATGTATTGTGCATAGTTTTGAAATTCTTTCTTATGTTTCCTTAGGATTGTTATTATTATTATTTGTCTACATTTATAAAATTAGAGTATTTAAAATTAGTTTTCTATGGATTCACATATTTTTGGATGTCCTGAATATAATTTGACTTAAATTTTATATATATGTATGTCTCTAAACCAAAATTTAATTCTGTTTAGAACAGAATTTTAATTCATAAATTGTGCAAGAAAAGGAAATTTGGAATTCTTTATTCTTTAGATTCCATTCTTTTATTTTATTTCTTTATTTTAATGCTATTTATGCTGTGGTTCAATGATAGTAAAATTTGATCTTTTGAATATTTAATAACTAATAAATTTTTAATTTGTTTTTCTATTTATATATATATATATTCTTTCAACAGTTTTCTTATGACCTAGATTTATTTATTTATAAAATATCTATTACTCATAATAAACCTATTGCCTACTTCACTCAATGGAAAGTTTTAGTGTTACAAAAAATCAAAAATGCATTATTTATCAATTCTTCAAATCTGGTGTTATTTAAAAAATCTGTACTTTTTAACTCAATCAAATCACTACAGGATGACTTTGTGATCACTTATGTTGACAAATCACCTAATAATTATGCCATTATTTGTAAATCCTACTATCTCTCTATTTTAAACTCTTCAATTAATAATAGTAACATCTTCAGTTTAACTAATAATAACCTTATTATTAATAACCGAAAAATACATAATTACTATAAACTACTTCAACTTCCCTTCAATAACTTTAATTATCCTTATATAGTTCTCATACCTAAGTTTCACAAATCTCCAATTAAATTTCGCACTGTCACTGTTGGGTGTAACACTTATAACAACAATGCTAATAAAGCTCTACTGGATATTCTAAAACAAATTTACAAATGTACTTGCAAAGTTGATAATTTACACTGTCTTAAAAATAGCTTTCAATTAATTCAATACATAAAATCGCTCGATTTAATAGACAACATTATGACTTTTGACTTTCAAGATCTTTTCAATAATATTGAGTTATCAGATCTTAGTAATATCATTTACAGTCTTTTTCAAGAATATAAAGCTCAAATTAATCTTCCTTACAATTTTAAAGCAGAAAAATTTAAAACTCTTCTTAACTTTGTTATCCATAATAATTATATCTTCCACAACAACGCTATCTATTTGCAACAATTAGGCATCCCACAAGGAGGTTGTAGCTCCAGTATTTTGGCAGATCTCTATCTTTATTATTATGAAAAGCAAATTTGCAATGATGATGTTCGATTTTATCGTTACATCGATGATATTATTGTATTTTATCTCAACAAGAACTCACAAAATGGCTTTTCCTTCAATTATCCACCTAATTTAAAGCTAACTCAAAACACTCTGACTAATCAATCAATTAACTTTTTAGATCTCAAAATAATCATAGATGGTAATAAACTTTACACAGATATCTATGACAAACGGCAAGATTTTTGTTTTAATGTCAACTTATTTACACATTTTAATTCATGTCTGCATCTTTCGGTATTCAGAAACATCATCATTAATCATTTATTTCGAATTAATAATTTATGCTCTGCAAAGTTTAAAAACAAGAATATTAATAAACTGATCACAGCCACTGCTAAAATGGGTTTTCCTAAAAACTTTGTATTTTCTATTTTATATCCTTAACCATATCTCTGTCAGTACAAAAAAAAAAAAAAAAAAAGCTGTGTACACTCTTGTGTATATCAACAAAAAAATCATAAAATAATAAAAGACAATAAAAAGGTGGCGGTTGGGTGGGCAGATGTTTGATTACGGAGGTGGGGTGGTGTTGTAAGGCTGGATGGTTGGGTGGGTTTGTGAAATTAAATAAAATAAAAAAAAAAAAAATAGAAGGCTTGTTGCATTTGCTTTGTATTATTATGCAGACTTTCATTTTCCAATAAAATTTCAGATTTTTCCTTTTTGAGTTGTCAACTATATTTAATGTTCTAATTATACTGTTAAACACAATGTGATCAATCGGTGAATTTCATTGTGGCTTCGTGGTTTCAATGTTGTTCATTTGCTTTGAAATTTTGCATTTTTAAATCCATATGGTTCCTGTTCTGGTTGTGGCAGGCTGGGGGAGTGTTGCCGGCGTAAAACTAGTGTAACCCCACAGGCAAGTCACAAGTCTTGCCGCCTGCCTCCTTCTTCCTATCTTGTGTTTCTTGGGTTGTTTTTTCATTAATTTTGATAAGTTTATGGTTTTGGGTTAAGATTTGTTGTTTTGCTTTATTGATTCGTTTGTTTTGCAGGCTGTTAATTGGTGGATCTGCTTTCTTTACATTGGTGTATTTCATCCACTGATGATTTTTTTTTTTTTTTTTTTTTAAATCTTATTGGTCATTGGTGTTTCAGTGATCTTGTATCTGTTGCTTGACTTCTACTATGCTTAATAGATCATCTTTATTATATATATATATATATTTAAGAGGGGGTAGGGGGCGAGAGAGGAAAAGGAGAAATGAATATATTTTGGAACTTACAGAATGTTGGTCTTTATTTATTTATTTTTTTAAATTCTTTTTGAAAATGAAATTTACTTCTTTTAAAGTTAGCTTCTATTTCCAACGTTCATTGTTTTATTTATTTATTTGTCTTATAAAAAATGCTTAAATGCCTCTTGATCATTTATATTTGATTATTATCATTTATTTTATATAAAATAAACATTATTGCTATTTGAACCCATAGAATTTTTGAGTTCCTATTTATTTTAACTCTACAGCAGTATTTCTATGCATTCGACTGCAGATAATAAAATAGCCTCTCTTTATATATCAAATCAATAAATCTGTTTAAAGTGTAACAACTTTGCTACATTACAAGTTCATTCTGTTTACAGCTTGAAAACCACCAACAAGGTAATGATGTACAACCCCCAAAACCTCCTGAACCGCCTGCTGTTGAACCTCCAGAAATGTTTGAAGCTAGGGTTTCTCATACTGCCGAAGAACATAAAAGAAAAGACAGAGAACGAAGAAAAGAAAAAGATAGGGCTAAGTTTCAAGCGCCGGTACGTGAATGGGATAAAGATAAAATCATTCAAGATTCTCCTGAAAGAGAACGTTTTACCAGAGAAGAAAAATCTAGGAGTTCTGAAAAGAAGGAAAAGAAAGGTACAAATTTATTATTAAGTGTGCCCTTACACATTCTAAAATATGCCTTGAAACTCATTATTTTTAACCCCCCATCAAAAAGATAGGTCATAACATTTATATTTTTGTCAATTTATCCAGTATTTTCTCTCAATTTCAAAAATAAAATTCCCTGACTTTTCCAAGTCTATTAAATCCCAGTTCTCAAAGTTTTGTTCGCAAGATAAAAAATAACTTGTGCCTTGTAGTAACTTTTAATTAAATTTTTAGGTGCTGATATAGATTTTTATAGTGCAGATTTCTAATAAATTATCATTTTTTCCCCTCAGTTCAATATACTGTATCACTATATTATTTAGGATAGACTATTTTTTATAAATAAGAAAAATGTTATTCACCTTAAATAATCATCAGAGGAGTCTATACAATTTTTTCTAACATTTCTTCAAGTCATCTGAACACTGTTTATAGCTGTTAGAACTAACTGTAGGGTTTCCACGGGTCAGGGAGAACAGGGAAAACCTGGAAAATTCAGGGAATTTGAAATTAAGAAAAAAAACCAGGGAAATATCAGGGGAAATTGTAAATATTGTTTAAAAACCTGGAAAAATGATGATGCAAACTGGAAAATGATTTTTGAGCATTCAATTTATATCGAAGGTCGCATTACTTTGTTGTCTTTTATGTCGTGAGTTATGTTCTGTTTCATACCACAAGCTATTTTTTATGTCTCAAACCAAATTTTGTGACTGGAATTTTTTAAAAATAGACCTGGAAAAGTCAGGGAATTTTATTTTTGAAATTGAGTGGGAACACTGTAACCGTTCTCAAAATAAGTGTAACATTTCCCCCATTCTTTGATGATGAAATCTTTGGTTTATCTTGAATACTTTCTCGCCCACATTTAAAACAGTTGTACACTCATAAACTTGTGTTTTATATGGCAAAGCATCACCATATATCAGGGTTTCGGACCCGCCCACGAACCCAAAAAATCACCAGGTGTTTTTTTTTTTTTTTTTGAGTTTACCCACTTAAAAAACCCACACTCAAAACCCACCCGGGCTGGGCTTTAAAAAAAAAAAAAAAAAAAAAAACCTGGGTTTTTTAAAACTCGGGTTTTTTAAAACCCTGCCATATATAGTTCGAATCATCTCTAAAGTTTTGGTGGCAGATTTACCTAATTTGTAACAAAATTTAATACAGTAGAGGATCTTTATAACGCACACCTTGGGACCAGAGCTTTTGCGTTATATAGATCATATCACAGATTATTAAACTTACCTTATAAACATGGCCATGTACCCCATAGCAGAAAATGCGAGACGCGTGACGTACGTCGCAGATTTTTTTTTTTTTAGTCTGCAGATTATTTCCAAATCTTCCGATTTTGGCAGGAAAGATAGCGATTTTCTATCTTTTTCCATCCACAACATAAATGTCAATATTCATTTTAAATACGCTTTATTAAATACTAGAACCTATAAAGAGATAGAACTGTTCAATATTTCTCACTCATGTAATTTTTTTGTGACCCCCTCCCCCTTACCCCCTGTTAACGATCGGCTATCATACAGATCACGAAATCCTTGCGATTTCCATTTTTCCCCCCATCAGTAATATAAATATCAATATTATTTTTTAAAACTTACTTAATTAGATATAAGAACTTATAAAGAAGTAGAATTGTTCAATATCTCACTTATATTTGTTTTACTCCTCCCCCCCTCCCGCTAATGATCGGTGATTAAACATTCCACAAAATCAAATCGTTGTAATTTTTAAGCTTTCGCCATCCACAGCATAAATGTCAATATTCATTTGAAACATGCTTTATTAGATTCTAGAACCTATAAAAAAGCAAAATAATTCAATATCTCTCATTCATGTAATTTTTTGTGCCCCCCCCACCCCCCCAAACGATCGACAATCAAATGGCTTGCGGAATTCTTACGATTTCAAGTCTTCTCCATCTGCAACATAAATCTCAATGTTCTTTTTAAACTTATTTACTTAGATTCCAAAACCTAAAAAAAAGTATTGCTTACTATCTCTCACTCATATATTTGCTTAACCCCCCGGCCCCCCCTCTCCACTAACGATCAGCAATCAAACGCTCCATAGAAGCATTGTAATTTCCAATCTTCTTCCATCCAGAGCATAAATGCTAATGTTCATTTTAAGCTTACTTTATTAGATTCTGAAACCTATAAAGAAATAGAAATGTTCAATATCTCTCATTTATATAATTATTTGCCCCCCCCCCCCCCCAGCATTTGCTACCGATCGGTAATGACGTTTCTTGCAGAAGATTCCCATTCTTCTCCATATGCAGCGTAACTGTCAAATTTCTGTTTAAATTTGCTTCATTAAATTGCAGAACCTATTTAGAGGTAGAATTGTTCAATATCACTCACTACTCATGTAATTTTTGTTATTGCACCTTTGAATACAGTAGAGTGCCGATTATCCGGATACGTCGGGACAGACCCTAGTTCGGATAAGCAAAAGTTCGGATAATTGGACAGACAATTTAAGGGATATTTTAACAATAAAATAAAACCTTCACATTTTATCCAGGCTTAGGACTGGCAGCATCAATTTATGCAGGCGTGTTTAAAAACTAAAAGTTATTGAACTAAATAACAAATATCATAACTTAAACAAACATCATAAATGTTATTTTGAAGTTGTCTGATACATTTATGATCCTCAAAATGGACATTTATTCTCAATTTTGCCTTATTCTGCCATGTTAAGTAGATCGTAAATTCCAAATAACTTACAAAATTTTTAAATTAAAAAATTCATAGTCGGGGATGTTTATTGTTTATGCCACTAACTTATATAATATTTTAAAATATTATTATTATTATTATTATTATTATTTTAAACTTTAGAGATTATAATTTAAGCAAAAAAAAAACTTTTGATTGTGGTTTGCTTCAAAGAAGAAATCTTTTTCAATGCTGCCATATCTCGAATTCTTCTTAAACATGTTAATTGAATAGGATCTGCGTCGTTCTGCCGTTCGAGCCATTTCATAGTTGTTTTTAAACATTCAAAGGGAAGAAATAGGCTGTTCGGATAAAAAATAAATAGAGAAATAAGCTGTTCGGTTAATTGAAGTTCGGATAATCGGCGCTCTACTGTATATGCTAGATTTTGTATCGATTTCAAAATTTGATGATCTTGACACACTTTTACTTGAATACCAATATTTTTATAAATGGATCACTAGCACTATAAAAAAAGAAATTGGATCTGAAAGGATCACAGAATTTATTTGAAAGTCTTTTATTGAGCTGTCAATGAAAATACCTGTGCTCATTAAGTTACTTAACTCCTTGATGTTACATAACCCATTAAGTTACCTAACCACGCTATATGAATCTCACTCAAAAATTTTGCATTTTCGTACCCTTTGGTTGCAAAATGCATTCCTAATCATATATAATTTAAATAATAAAAAAAAAAAAGCAGTTATTTTGTTCAAAGATATGATATAGCTCCAAAATGGGAGACATGGCACCTAATGGATGTATAATAGTTGTTGATAAACTGCATAACTCTTTTAAATTTTCTTGATCCTTGTTATAATTTAAGAAACGAGTTTTTTAATTAATATCCATCATTTAAACCCCTGCACTTGAATAATAAGTTTTTTTTAGCGATTTTCTCTTCTTATGCAGTAGAAACTGATGATTTTGTTTGAATAATTAAATAAATAAATAAATAAAAATACAATTTGCATTACAAACTTTTTGAAAAAATTGCCAGCGAAGCTATGCACTTCAATGTTCAATGTAAAAAATAATAATATATATTTATCTTAATTATTGTAGAGAAAAAAATTCGTAATTAAATGTTCCTGCAGCAAGAGTTTTGGAACCTAATGGGTTAAATACAGTTTCAATTCCAGTATTACAAGTTTTCTGTGAAAGTTGGGGCTCGGACATTGAGAAGGTGACAGTGGCAGATCTAAGGGGGGGGGGCTAGGGGGCTGAAGCCCCACCCAAAAGTACTGACATTCACAATTGAATATTACAGTTGTAAACTTTTCATTGATCTGGAATAACATCTTGAAAAATCTTAGCCCCCCCCCCCCCCCCCCCCCCCACACACACACACCAAGTTAAGTTCTGGATCCGCCACTGGAAGATTATCAAAATGCAATTAAGATGTACAGATGGCAATGACGAACAAACTGTGATTACGTTGATAAGAGAAAGTTTATACGTCTCAATGTCCCTCCATCTGGTTACACAGGAACCAGAAAATTTTAGAAAATTGCATTAATTTCAATGTTTAGAGTCTCCTGCAAGTATTTTACTATTCAGTATGAACAAAATCATAAACAAAATAGTAGTTCTTGCACAATATGAAAGATAATTGCTAATGCTAACTCTTTATCTAGTTATATGTAATGAAAATTCTGTAACTACAATGCTTTGACATATCTGACAGATTAATAACATTAGATAAATGCAAACTTGTGATAAAAATATGCTTATTGAATCCAGTAATTTTTTTTTCCTGTATCTCATTGTAAAATTATGCTGCAGATTATTTTCTAATGCGTAAATAGTTGTCGCAGATTGACAGAAAAATTTCTGCTACTGGGGCCATGTAAATATTACACACTGGGAATAAATGAATATATTTACAAATTAAACTAATTTAAAAATATATATTTAAAAATATATATTATTAAATTACTAGCACTAAAATTTTTTATAAAAAAAAAAAAATAATAATATTACTAAATTAAAAATGCATGTTAGCTATGAAACACAAATTAATGCAACTCTAGAACACATAACAAAATATTTATTATTTACAAATAAACTGCAAGTACTGAAATTTTTGATTAGAAAAAGATTATCACAAAATAATATTGAAGTATTTTCTCTCTGTTACTCCGGATATCGTATACAAAACGACAACTAATTCCAAAATTTCTGGAAATAAATTTTGCAGAAGAACCTTTGTCCAGTTCTTTGATAACTTCTACTTTTTGTACTATAGTTAAAATAGACCGTTTTTTAATGACGTCTTTCGACGATTCATCAGTTTTGTTTTCCATATTTATACAAAACTTAACACAAAATATGCAAAAGAAATTAATCTCATTAAAAATTATAAAAAGATAACTATTTTCCTTGCACCGTAACTCAATACACATTCAACGAAACGTACGATATGCGATCATAGCGTGAGTAAACACAACACTCAGTGGAGTAAACATGAACTGTGGTTGCCATTCATTTACACGTAATTACAGTATCCATTAACTTTGTTTTTGCATTACGATTTCGCTTGCTCCATGGTTTGCGATTTACGTTTGCATCAGTAAAAGTGTAGTGTAGTGTGTGTATTTATTGTTATCGCATTACTTATTTTATATTTTCTATTTTATCATAGAATGTGTAAGTAAATGATGAAAAATAGTCTCAAAAGTTAATTAGCTAAGCGGTGCCGTTATTTTTGCAATGCAGAATGTTGGGATAGCTTAACTGTAAAAATCACTCTTTACATATGAAAATTTTCGCGGTTTATCGATCCTCTACTGTATTACAAAGTTGTTCCATTCAAAAACAATTTTTTTGTACAATGTCTTCTCAATAAATGAAAATGACTACAGCACTTTGATATGCAGATGGTTAAATAACCAGTTTAAACGGGCTTTAATAAGAGTTGAGATGGCACTCTTTCTAAACATATCTTTTCATATTTTTTTATTTTATTGTTTGGTTTTTTAATTTGTCCAGTTTTTTTTTTATGGGCGTACCTTGCATATATACGTGCATCAGATATTCCAAAAAGATAACTTTTGTTCTTGTATGTTTTTATTGTATCTCAATCTAATCAGGCAAATTTTAAAATTTTCATTATTTTATTGAAGTTTAAACTTGTCATGAAATATTAGATATTTTGTATTTAGAAAAAAAAAATGTTAATTTATTTATATATATATATATATATATATATATATATATATATTATATATAATATTGAAATATTAATAATGAATAAACACAGTAAAAACCAAGCAACAGATACAAGATCACTGAAACCACATAGACCAATATGAAAGTAAATTTCAAGAAGCTCAGAAAGGTGAAAAAAATTCATCAGGGAGACCTTTTTCACCCTTGAGTACCAATGTATGATTTCATTCACTAGTGGCTATAATAGCAAATCACTAGTGGGCCTCCTATTGTACATGAAAATTATTGAAGTGAAATAAGCTATTAAGTACAAATAACAGAGAATCTAACAGAAAACAACCGTTATAAACAATCAATACTCATAGGATGATACATTTGGAGGGCAGAAAAAGTCGAGGACCATCATATTTTTCTATGATCTTTTGCAAGGTGAGCAAAACTGGCTGCTGTAGGTGTCTGAAATGAAGAGAGGGTGCCATAGGTGCCACTGAATGGGAGTTTGTTATAGTCATAATTTTCAAGGGTTTGCTCTTTGAGTGAATAGGCTATTGTAGGTGGAAGCAAAGACAATCATATTTTTTTAGAATCGTTTGCATGGTTAGTGAAAGGGCTGTTGTAAATGTCTGAAGCGGCGCCACCAAGTGGGAGTTTGTTTGCTATAATCAGAATTTCAAGTGTTGTTTTCGCATTAAGTAAACCTGTTTCAAATGTCTAAAATGGAGTTAGAGGCTTCCCTAGGCACCATCAAATGGAAGTTTGTTTGCTACAATCAGAATTCCAAGTTTTGTTTTGACATTAAGTAAACTGGCTGTTTCAAATGTCTAAAATGGGGTTGGAGGCCTCCCTAGGTACCAGCAAATAAAATTTTTCTATCGTTAGACTTTTTAAGGGTGGCTAGTACTTAATATATTAAAAAAGATGAGGGAAATGAAATACTTGCATTTATAGAAAGGTAAGTTCAAATGTAGAATTTTTGAAATATGCTTGTATTTGCTTTAGTTGTGAAGTTTATAATAATAATAATAATAATAATAATAAAGGCCATTAAGTTGTATTGAAAAGGTTTTTCACTGATAGTATTTAATTTTATTTAGAATCGAAAAAGAGAGCTACTGAAGATACTCCTGCTAAACTCTTGGATGATCTGTTTCAAAAAACCAAGAGTGTTCCATGTATATACTGGTTGCCTTTAACTGAAGAGCAAGTAAGTCTGACTTCTCTGTGCTATTTTTCAGGTATTTTAAAATTATTGCAAAATCTGGAAAAAGGAAATTTCCTTTTCTTCTACCACCATCAGTTAAGTATCTCAAAAAATACGCACATATTGAAAGATTGCTACCAATTTGTAATAACATGACATTACAAGTTTCTAATAATTTTTGCAAAAAGTATAACAGAAAAAAAAAGTAGCTCATAGTCTCTTGTTTGAAAGGGAATAAGGGACAGTGTGGTGCTAAGTTTAGTTAATATTCAAACACCATTACACAGAAGTTTAAAACTAAACACAAGTTTGCTAAAATTCAGCAGATTAGTTTATCTTTGAAGACTAATAAAAATCATCTAGTAGCATATTTTCTTAATGAGGATAAAATTCAGTTAAAATAGAAATATTTATCATGTGAGTAACTTCTTATCTTATTAAATCTAACTAGAAATGTAAACAAAGTTTATTTAAATGATATTTTACTCATATTTTGACTCATTGACTTCTGTAAGGATGTTTAAGTTTGTACTGAACACTATTTGCTACTAGAACTTTCACTGAAGTAAACATGTTGGTAATTTAAAACACCAATCAAATGTTGTTGGTTGTTTGCTGTGTACCGAAGCAATTTTTTTAAAAATGATTATTGTATTAATTTTCCAAGCTTGTTTTGTTTTATCAAAATTTATTAAGTTGCTAAACTAATATGTGTTGTGTGTGAATTTTACTGGTGTGTTAACTGTAGTATTAATGTAATGGATTGAGTTTTATATAATGGCAATTTTTATCTTTACTTACTGTTGTTGATATTTGCTATAAATAATTGTAAGTCAATGGAATTGGTGTCTGATGATGATGTTGCCTCATGTTTCAAATTTTTTGAGCTTGTATCAACTTTTAATTTAGAATGAATAATGTTAGTTTCCTGAATTGTTTTCTGAATATTATTTCTACTTTGACAACATGGAGTTGAAAGATATGAATCATCCAGCTTGGGTTCTATAATTTGATATTTTTAGGTTTTAGTTAGTAATTTTTCTCCTCACGTCCTTTGATTTTTAGATTTAGTAATAATTCTGCTAATATTTAATTTGTTGGGTTTTCTTGTGCAACTCTCTTTGCCTTGTTAGTTATTTTTAATAGGTGAAGTTTAATTATTTTTCAACTCACTCCATATTAGAAGTTTAAGTAAGATAATAAAGGGCACAAATAGGAAATTAACATAACAGAGAGTTGCAGCAGATAGAGCCCCTTAAATAAAATCTGTGTATATAGGCCAGTGCATTCGATGACATTTTGTTGACTCACAAGAGGACAACATTCCCGCTTGGCATTCTTATTGCTTCACTGGCAATTTTAAGAAATCTTGATCTGAAGCTACAATCAGTCAATAGCGATAAGCAAGAAGTAATATGTTTCTGTTTCTAATACAATTCATAACTTTTGCAAAATACGGGAAAAAAAAAAAAACAGTTAAAAGTAGAAAGTTTTTTTTTTTTTCAATTTATTGTTTTAATTATTTCAAACATATTTATATATTATTCCTTTACATCAGACAAACATTAAAAGAAGAAAAAAAAATGATTGTACTGATTAAAAATAGAAAGCTTTTTCTTTTTTTTTAATTGTTTTTGTTATTACTAATATATATACAGTCGAATCTCGTTAATGTGAACACTGTTAACATGAATTACTTTTAACTTGAACTGTTTCCACAATCCCTGTCAAAATGGAAATTAGTTGAGTTATATAAAGATTAGTTACTTGTAGCATGAACTACAGATAACATGAACAAATTTTTTATCCCCCTGGAGATTCACGTTAACGAAGTTTGTCTGTATTATTCCTTTACATCAAACAAACGTTAAAAGAATTTAATTTAAATCTCCCCTCCCCCCCCTTTCTCAAAAAAAAAAAATATATTTTTCTAGAAAGTAGACATAAATTGTTATATGAAATAAATATCTCCAAAAATAAATAAATAAATATAAGCTTTAAATTTGTTTATTCTTTGGAGTAAACAAATGAATATTAACTATGTTAATAGGACATGGAAACAAAACAACTTTAGTGATCCCATAAAACATCCCAAAAACATAGTCATATGATTATTAATATAAATATTAAGATTATAATATTTTTACATTTGTACAAGTCAGAAATACAAAGAAGAATATACAAAGCAATGCTGCTGCTTGTTTATCTGAGGAACATGCTGGGTACATGTGGCAACCCTAATGCAGCATAATGCATAATGCAATGCATTGCTAATGTTTTCTAGAAAATTATATTGGAAACAGTTTTTTTTTTTTTTTCTTTCGTACAATGTTCTTGAGAACCCTGTTCTTGCTATCTGTAATTTTGTTCAATAGTAATGTAGGATTTATGTTATTTATTTATTTTCTGGTTATATGTATTGAAATCATGATTGCTAGATCCCTACTCTTAGACAGGTAAACATTTATTTGTATTATAAATTAACTTATGAGTTGAATTATTTTTTAATTAATTGGTTTTATACAGGTACTTAAGTTTTTTTATTGTTTTAGTTCCTAATTATTAAATTATTATTTAGGCAAAAGTCAAAGAGGAGGAACGTAAGGCGAGACGGTTGGAACGTGAGAAAAGAACTCAGCAGCTAAGGGAACAAGAAGAAGCTGAACGTCGCAATAGAAGAGCTCGTTCTAGTAGTAGGAGAAGAGAAAAGGTTTGTTTATTAATTTTCATTAATGAAAACGCATCATTTCTTTAAATTTCTATTTTTCTTTATTTTCTTTAAGATATTTGCAGCAACATCAACAGTTTGAGTTAAAAGTCATCAATTTAATTATTGAATTATCATGATATTTCCTTTAAAAAAAAAAAAAGAAGTTTGATAAAGTAAAACATGTGAAATATACTAACATGGAATTTGGAAAAAAAATTTGCTTCTGGATATTCTTTGCCAGAAATATGTAATTTACTGGTTTATAGCAGGTTTTTGTTATAGATATTTTAACAGGTTTTGATAAATTTGCATTAATGTTAACTTCAAGTGTATATACTTATATTAACTGTGTGCAGAAAACCCAAACTAGTTTTAATAAGAGTGAAAATTGACCAAGCTGGAAATCAAGTCTTTGAGTCGAATTCATAAGTTCAAACTTTCATATTTGCAGGACAAAAATTTTCTTGAAAATTTCATTAGATGGAATGGAATTTTAGATTTAGTAGTTGTCTTTGCACATATACTGCATGTAGTGTATGAATGCAGATTAAATTTTGAATTTAGTTTTAGTGGTTGTGTGCATATTTATAAATGCAAATATTGTTATTTTTAGTATTATTCAAAAATTCAGCATAGTTGATTGACTTAGAAATATTATTCATGAAACATGACTATTTGTTTAGAGAAATTGAGTGTAGGGGGGAATTTTTTTAATACCAACTATGTGAAAATGCCAGAGTCGAGAAATGTGAGAAGAGCTGAGTTGGTAATTTACCAAGGTGGCTCAGTGGTAGAACCATGCACACAGTAAGTGGTATGCCCAATTTCTTTTCCTGGCACTGGCATTTTTGCATTGTTTGCATAGTTAGAAATTCCAATTTCTCTTAATAAACAGTGATTGACTTTTACTTTTTATACCTCTTTCTTTCTATTTTAACAATAAATCAATTTATAAATGTATAAATATATCTATAATAACTTTTTTTTTTTTCTTTCTCCAGGAAAATCGAAAGAGTTCAACTAGAAGCCGTAGCCCAGTTTCTCGAAGACGATGATTTAATGTGGTTAATTTTGATTAAGTTAATCCCTGGCCTCCTAGTTGCCTCGCATATAAAAAAAATAATCGATTTATCTTAAAGGTATAAATTAATTAACAAAGTATTTTCCTGTCCTTTTCCTGTTGATATATAATTGTGAAACTCTTGTAAGAGGTACCATAATTAAGAAATAAGATTTTCTGAATTATTTTATAGTTTTGAATAAGTATTTTT
This sequence comes from Salticus scenicus, assembly GCA_963930645.1. Classification (NCBI taxonomy): domain Eukaryota; kingdom Metazoa; phylum Arthropoda; class Arachnida; order Araneae; family Salticidae; genus Salticus; species Salticus scenicus. The sequence continues at coordinate 285,096,998 of OZ005655.1, forward strand.
GTTATTACTGGTTTTAAACAATAGATAAAGCACCATATCAGTTATATTGATGAAAAACTTTCTTTCACAGTTGCTTTTTGTTTAAAAATATATTTAATTTTGCTTTTAATTTATGATTATATTTAAACATACTGTTGTAAAGATTAGTGTGTTAGTTTTAGACACTTTAGTCATAAGAAGATTTAAACTTGCCCCCTCAAAATAATAACCATAAATAAGTAAGTAAATCATTTATCTTATGTTAAAATTTTAATTTATATATTGACTTTCTTTAAAAACATTTTTTTTTTTGAGAGAAAAAAAAAAAAAAAAAAGCTAGGAAAATTATTTTTATTTTTTTTATGTTTTCAAGCATGTTTATTATTTCTTGTTTAAGCCAGCTTTCTAGTGCACTCTCATCTGCAACACTACAAAAATATTTCTCTCTCTCTGTCTCTTTTTTTTTTGCCTCTTTTTCTATCTTCCTAATTTTTTTTTTTTTTTTGCCTTTTTTAAATAAAATTTTGTCATCAGTGCATGTTATTTTAAGTAATTAAGAAATGAAATAAGCGATAAAAAGTTAGATGTAGAATATCTTGCCTTGAATTTTCAATGTGTAACACATCAGGTTTACCAATTTCATAATCACCTTAAAAGTTCTTTGAATCAAAATGGATTAAACTGGTTCCTCTTATTATAGTTTCTGTTTATTTTAGACTATTTCAAATGTGCTGCTGAAGGTAAGTATGTTTTTTCATGAGGTTCTTTTATTTTAAATAGCCCCTGTCCGTATGTTTTTATTTTTTCTTTTATGGAGGCCAGAGGAAATGATTTACTTTAGCCATTCGGTCATCTACCATAATCCTTTTGCAGATGAAAGAAAAGGGAAAAAGCTTCTCCTATTATTGCCCCAATCCAAGAAAATCTCAGGGTGAGAAGTTTAAACATTGCGTATAGGAGTGGGAAATTAAATGAAAGGTTTTGTGATAGGAATGAGGAAAAGGAATCATGGAAAAGGTCTACTTAAGAGTTTCGTGTCAAGGGTATTGCATATTTGTGTCACTTACGATAATGATGCAGCTGCTGGCATTGAATTAGGAGAGTGTGATTCGGCAGCGAAACATTCTAAGAACTATGCTTAAAGAAACTTGTAATTGACTCGTATTGTTATTTCAGGAGATACATTTGAGTATGACGAGATAACACTCATGATACTTCTGCGACATGATTTTTCTTGTCATTGTAGATGTGTAATTACGTTATCTGCATTTTTTTTCACATTGAACATATGTATGATAATTTACATTGTGAATTATTTGAAATGGATTTTTAAAAAAAGTTTGCTTACCGAAAAATGCTGCATTTGTTTAAAAAAAAACCAGAATATGTTATAAAAAATTATAAAACTCTTGAGAGAATTATGTTTATCTACAGTCATTTCCTTTTTATATTATTATGATCTTTTTAAAAATGGTCTAAATGTGTTATTACAATGTTTGGATAAATTGGTGTAAAATTCGATTGGACATATGTATGATACATTGCGAAATATATGAAATGTTTTATTTGAAATATGTTTTCATACAACTGTTTCTGTTTCTTAAAATAATTTCCTGCAAATTGTTGAAGGAAAAAATAAAAGCTTTTAAGAAAATTATCCTTATGTACAAGATTTTCTTTTTAGTTGTAAAATGTTGTTTTAATTTGTAAGTGAATTTATGGAAAATTCATAATAAATCTAATTGAAACTATACATTATTTGTTTTTGTTTTTTTCTGTGTAATTTTAAGGTAATGCAGGCTTGGAAAAAAAAAAGAACAGCTGTAATATCGTGGCAAACTCAATTCCGTTACGAACCACTTAACTCAATGTTGTAATTACGATTACGCATTGATATCAATAAAGTCTCATCCATGACTTGAAAGAGATAAAATAATTTAATAATAATAACAGAAAAGAAAGTGTCATAGCTACAACAGTATGTTTAAGACATATAAAAGATAAAGAAAATTCTCAAAATGGATGCAATTAAAAATATTAATACAGTTATTATAAAATGTGTGAAGTTATACAGTACTTTTAAAATATCATTTTACAGTTCTAAAAATTTCAGGAATAACCAGTTTCCTCTACAGTTACCAGCATAATGCTCCATGTGAATTTGTTTTCATCCAATCTTAAAAATATGTATGACGTAAGCAGTATATTTTCTCCCAAAACCTGGTATTCATTTTGAAATGTAGAAATTATTACATTTATTATGAATTCTCAAATTGAATCACAGGCCAAAAAATTCATACTAATTTCAGATGTTACGCTTTGTTTGTTTGGAACTAATTCTTTAATTGAAATATAAAAAAAATTAAATACCTAGATATTCATTTACATATTAAAAAAAAAAAAAAAAAAAATGGAGATTTAAAATTTGCATGGAGCATTTTGAAATTCGGCATTATTTTGTATTATTTTCCATGTAAAAAAAAGGCCTTTTCATCTGTAAAATTACATTTTATGCTTCAAAATAGACTCTATAGATAAAAAAAAAATAATAGATTTCATGACAATATATGATTAAAGAAGCAATAGAATGTAAAACGAAGGTAACACAGGTCTGCCGTTAAAATTTTGATTTGATAAATTTGGCTGATCTTTGTTTTTTGGTATGCTAAAACTGAAACCAGTTTTTCTCTATCACATGTAGACCGACACAATTTCTTCCATGTCTCTTCCACCAGTATAATAGTATGGTAACTTTTATAGTATGTTTCCATGATTAATCATAGAAACACACTCGAAAATACCAAAAATGAAGAAATTGTGTTGTTAGATAACCCTATATTGCTTACAAAAATCTGTACGTGATAGAAAAAACTGCCTTTGGTTTCAGCCTATGTATCAGCTAAAATTATCAAATCAAATTTTTACAACATTATTTTTGTGTAGACCTGTGTCATTAATTTCGATGTCCTTTGTCCCTTTAAGGAAAATAAAATTTTACCTATGAAATGGAATTGAGTATCTCTAACCTCAGGTTATAACTCTTCTGTAAAGCTAAATTGGGTCCTAATAGTGATTGTAGCTGTTCATTTAATATATATATATATATATGTGTGTGTGTGTGTGTGTAACATTCTAGTTTCGCATGTTACTTGAATTTAATAAAAATTAAATACTCAAGAATTAAATGAATTTCATGAGCCAATATATCACACGTCTTTATTGTTCAGTGGCTAACTCCAAAGTGCGAAATATACAAGCTAGTAGATACAGACTACATCTACATGGTAGTACCTGTACATTTTAACTTTGCATTTATTCTTTATAACCTTATATGGTAATGGACAGAGGATTGGGGATCTTACGCAATCATCTTTTCGACACGTGACAAGGCTGATGCAATATCTAAACCCGAATGAAATATATAGTTAAAATTATAAATTCTTAATAAATAATAATAATTAAATTAATTATCCGGATTAATGAAATATTAATTTTATTATTACATATATATATATATATATATATATATATTTTTTTTTTTTTTTTTTTTTGTCATTCAGTACACTTCCAGAAATCCACAGAGCTTGAAACCAGAGACTGAGGATTTTACGCATTTTTTGTTTGCATTTTTGAACTGGAATTTTAATGCTATAATTCAATAAAAAGGATAATGATATAAGTAAGCATGAAGTCTATGTAAAATATTAAAAAAAAAAAAAAGTTAAGGCAATTGTAAATGCAGTAAAAGTTATAAATATATACATATATATTTCAATTAACAAACAAACATTTGCCCCATAAAATTAAATTACAATATTTATGTACATATAAGCATCTGTTACAACATAGATTTGTAGATTTACAAATTTTATTACAATTTAGAAATGCAGGTCAAAGTCTAAGCCTTTTAATTATTAGTTTAAAATTAAACTATAATATTGTACACATAGATATAAAATAATTTAATGTTAAGAGGAAAAAAAAAGACAATACATATTGAAGCTGAATCAAAACCTTCAGTTTGTAGGTGAATTCAAAAAGTTGTTTAATTCCATCTTATTTAAGACGGGGCCAATTTTTCATACAAAAGGCAGGCAGGACAAAAATGCGGTAAAAATAAATATATACATATATATTTCAATTAAGAAACAAAAATTTGCCCCATAAAATTAAATTACAATATTTATGTACATATAAGCATCTGTTACAATATAGATTTGTAGATTTACAAATTTTATTAGAATTTAGAAATGCAGGTCAAAGTCTAAGCCTCTCCCCCCCCCCTCCCCCGTTCAAACACAAATACAATGTTGTGAAAAATTTCGGTACTCATCTCCAAAATCTGGACTTCAATTAAAATTACCTTTCCTTGTCTCATTGATTAGATTGTTTCTAATAAGTCACAATTTAAGTGCTGTCTTGATATTTTTTCTTGAAATGAAAACTTTATTATAAACTTCAATGTTACTTCGATTGCGATGTGTGGATATCTGGGAGTCTACTGTATTTAGTTTTAGGAAACAAAATCCAACATAAATAAGCCCTTTTATTCTAGAGTCAATAGCGCTGATTCTAGAATAAAAGGGCTGTCAGAGGGAATTCAAGAAAAAGGGTGTAAAGCAACGGAATAAGAACCGCAAATTCCTAGCTTTTCTCTTACTAAATTAAACTGTATAAAGGCGGACGCCAAGACTACTTATTTACACTTTAAAATTATTAAAGTAGCATCTTTTATGCTCATATAATAATTCCCTATAACATTAAACATAAGAAAATTATTCCTACGGTAAAAAGTAGTTCACTAAAATTAAAAATTCATACTATATAAAAAAAATGCAACCAACATCGTTGCTAACTTTATTCTGTTCTATTTCTTGAATTAAAAAACAAAACTGTGGATGCCACACGCATCACATAATCTTTACATTTTAACAAATTTTGAAGATAGCACGCGCTCATATTTTACATAAAAATTAAAAGCATTAAATTCATTTAACTCTTTTTTTCTTTGACATATTGTTCAGCACGTGAACTTACAAAAAATAGAGGATAAATAATAAACAAATTTATACGCTGAAATTGAAAATGGCTCAGTTATAACATCCTCCCACCTTTTGATTATAGGTTATAATCAAAACCAAATGTTGCAGGTGTAGTTCTTAATACATTAGTCTTTCAGGGACTTTAATTCTCCTTCCCGCTTTGCTATATCTGACTGGTTCCTCTTCTGAAGTTACAACGGGTTTAACAGTTTGAGCAGAGGTTTCCTTTGAATGGTATGCTTCTTTCAGTTTTGAACTATTATTTGATGATGTTACTTCTAAAGGATATAATCTTTGAATAGGTCGTAAAAGTTCATGTTGCGAAGTTTGAACCTTTACAAGTCGAACTTTCTTATCTTTGCCAGGAATAAGTTCTGTGATACGGCCTAGTGGCCAGTGGATTCGTTTCTTGTTGTCAGATCCAATTAATACAATATCTCCGACAGCGATACCCTTTTCTGACTGTTTTCTATTTGCTCGCTGTATGAGAGCACCCAAATATTCAGATCTGAATCGATCTCTCAAAGCTCTGAGTAGGGACTGCCTGTATCTGAGCCTCTTTGTTAAAGAATCTAGATGAACAGCTCTATATATAGCACATGTGAAAATCAAAATCCAACTCTTCTTATCGTTCTTAAGATACAAAGGACCAGCCATATCTATGCCTGTAATTTGAAATACGGCAGAATCTTTTACTCGGTTTTCAGGTAGAGGAGCACTAGATGTCCATAAAGCCCTTGAATTAAACCTTTTACAAATCACACAGCTGGCTAACACAAGCTTTACACTCTTTCTTCCGTTGAGGATCCAATACCTTTCTCTAAGCAAATTTAAGAGGATTTGTAACCCCGCATGACAGTTCTTTACATGAATATAAAAAATAAGTCGCTTAACAACTTCATGCTTTGAAGGGAGAATTATGGGATGGAGAAAATCTTCACTATCTTTCCTGTAAGTTATTTTAGTTTTCAAACGAATGACATCTTGCTCATCCTTACAGGTTTGTAATGTCTTCAATCTTTCATCACTTTCCGAAGAGAAAGATTCTTTTTGAACCATACGTAGAGTTTTTATCTCAGCTTCCCGAAATTCAGTAGCCGTCAATTCGCCTTTACTCTTCTTATCAGGATTTAAACAATTATGCTTAAAGCGAAGAATCCAAGCAACTAAACGTATGATTTTTTCATAACTTGAAAAGTAGCGGTAATACCAGTTATTGTTGGATGGAAATTCAGGTTTCGTCAACATACAAGTAGACTTTGACCTTTCTTTCTGAATTTCTTCCTCATTCCAATCTTCATCAGAAGTGTTCATGTGGGTTCTAAATTCTGATGAATCTTTCATCCAATGTGGGCCCTCCCACCATCTGATTAAAGCTAATTGCTTAGCCTTACAGCCTCTAGACGGCAAGTCTGCTGGATTCTTCTCACTTGGTATATGTTTCCATGATGAAGGACTGCTTAATTTCTGAATCTCTTGAACCCGATTTCTGACAAACACAGACCAGCTCTCATTTCTTGATATCCAAGCAAGCACAGTTGAGGAATCGCTCCAGTAATATCGCTGCATTTCCTGCCAACCCAAAGCATCCACAACAGTTTTCGCCAAACGAGCGCCAATAGTAGCCGCTAATAGCTCCATTCTTGGTACAGTCGTATTTTTTAAAGGCGCAACTCGGGACTTGGCAGCAAGCAGAATTATTTCCCCTTGATCTTCATTTTCTATCCTCAAGAATACTACTGCTGCATAAGCATCTTTACTACCATCAACGAAAGTATGAATTGTGCATGCATGTAAGTTTTCTGGAGTTATCTGGATATGTCTTGGTATCTTAACATCATTTAAATATTTAAGTTCTTGAAACCATAATAGGAATTCTTTTTGTAAATCACCAGTTATTTCGTCATCCCAATTAATTCCTAATTTCCAAGCTTTCTGTAACATCAATTTAGGATAAAGCATCACCGGAGCAGTAAAACCAAAAGGATAAAAAATTTTATGAACTGCCGATAACATACTTCGCTTGGTAAGCCTTTCTGTGTTGAAATCGTTTAGCCATTTCATGTTGACCTTTAATGTATCGGAAACCTTATCCCAAATCAGACCCAATACCTGAGTTTCCTGCTGGTTCGACGTTTCAGCGTGATCACCAGTGTATTCCCACTGCCTTAAATCAAAACCAGCATTTGCCATTATTTTCTTTGAGTCCGAGATAAATCTCTTTAGATCTTCTTCACTGTGCACACTAGTGACGACATTGTCTACATAAAAACTGTGCAAAAGCCTTTGCTTGAAATTTTCCTCAAAACTTGCACTATTTTTGATGTGATATTCAATTACTGATGATAAAAGAAAAGGGCTACACTTTACACCGAAAACGACTCGTGCATGCCTAAATACTCTAAGTTTCTTCTCTTTTAGATCTTTCCACCATAGAAATCGTAGGAAATCTCTATCCTTTTCACAAATGCTAATTTGAAGAAACGCTTTTCTAATATCAGCGGTTACACCAAATTTTCTTTCTCTGAAACGTAGAAGAATATCTGGGATAAGCTCAATCAAATTTGGGCCACACTGCAGACACTGATTTAAAGATGGATAGTTAGCCAACTTTGCTGAAGCATCGAAAACCGGACGGATAGGTGTTGTACTACTGGTCTCTTTAATAACTGGGTGATGAGGTAAATAATTACCATAAGAGTTCACTTTGGTAGCAGGAACTTCTTCTATGATCCCCTCATTCAACCAGTCCATAAATATATTTTCATATTTTCCGTACATGTTCTTAGATAATAACTTAGAAGTTGTACTTTCCAAACGTCTTACAGCCAAACTCAAGTTATCTGGTAATGCAGATGTGTCGTCAGCCCAAGGAAGACAAATTTCGTAACGACCATCCTTGTTAATTTTTACTGTCTCTAAGAAATGTTCCTTTGTTTGACGGTCAATCTCACTTTTAGATTTCTTTTCTATTGTATCTGTTATTCCGATCAAGTCCAATCTCCATAAGTTTGAGATATCAGCTTCATTTACAAACAAAGACGTCACCATCATTGCTAAATTATCTGTTGAGACTTCGGTGTGAGGCGCCTTGCCCATCAATGTCCAACCGAGGTATGTTTCTATGGCAACAAGACCAGATGTCAATACTTTTCTTTTGCCAGTTAACATCTTTCCCAGAATATCAGCACCAATCAATATTTCGATAACTTCACGGCAATGACTTACATCAGATAATTCGATTCCATATTCTTTCAACTCTTTAATCCACGGACCATTAGTGACGGGTTGAATGTTTTCACATATAGTAATTTGATCCATCACTTCAAAATTACAGGTGAACTTCTTCTTCATATCCTTAACCTTTATTCTATAACAATTATGTTGGCATTCCTTTGTTGTAACTCCGCCAAACAATGAATGCATCATTTTTTCTTGACGAATGGGAGTATAATTCATCTCTTCTGCTATACTTTTCAAAATATAAGATTTTTGGGATGCTGAATCTAACAATAAACGAACTGTTTTTTGCTTGTTTTCGGAGATGAGTTTCACTTTTAAGGTTTGAAGGAATACTTTAGCACTTTGCTTATTAAAATTTGTCATGTTTATTTCACTACTGACTGAATTTTCTTCAACCTTTTCTTGTGCAGTTTTACCTTGAGAATCACGCAAATCGCACATCAAAGGCACATGCTTCTTAGAACAGATAATGCATCTTAAAACTGCTCGACATTTTTTCACTGTATGATTAGGTAACAAACAAGCGAAGCAGCAATTTTTATCCTTTACAATCTTTTGTATCTCAGTTAAACTCAATTTTCGAGCTGAAAAGCATTCAGAGCTCAAATGTTTGCCTTGGCAAAAAATGCATACTCTTTTGAAATCTAAAGCAGAAGACGTTGTCAATAAACCTGCAGCTGTCGATATCTTATTTCGCATATAGTCTGCACTTGCACTGTTTTTCCTTTTAGAATATTTATTATCTTCACGCTTTGTCAAACCGAAGCCCGCTACAGCTAAAGATATTCTCTCTTCACCTTCTACTTCCGTTTTCAAAAAATGCACCTTCCTTTAGCATCCGTATTAGAAGAAGAGAGATTCGAGCGATTCCAGGCCTTCAAAAAGTCTGCTGGGAAACAAGACTCAACCATAGGGTATAGAATGGAGGCATATTTATCAGTGGTAACACCTAATGTTTCTAGCGCCCGTAAATATGACTCAAGCTTATCATATAATGAAGTTAATGCAAATCTACCTTTTGTTTGCACAGATATTATCAATTTCAACAACTCTCGTACATACACTTCTACTAGAATATCTTCCCTGCCAAAACGAGCCTTTAAACTTTCCACTGCCTTTGAATAATTGGCGCCAGTTGGCGGGAAACTTTCAACAACTTCTCTTGCGCGTGAACCAGCGATTGTTGCTTGTACTAAATACTGGAACTTGTCCTCTGGGGCAATCTCATCATCTTTATCGATTTGTTCAAATTGGCTCCAAAAAGGCAACCAATCCTTAATTTCCCCGCCAAATTTCCTAAATTCCAGCTTAGGTAAAGTAAATTTTCGTCTCATAGTACTATTTTCATAATTACTCAAAATAGCATCAGTTTGAATTTGCCCAGATGATTGTATTCTCGCCAATTCTAAATCATGATTCAATCTTAATTTCTCTTTCTCCAGTTCTGCTTTTTTTTCCAGCCTTAATGCCTCAGCTTCTTTTTCTAGCTTTAATGCCTCAGCTTCTTTCAAAGCTTGTTTTTCTTCTTTCAAATCTTGTTTTTCTTCTTTCAATTTTCTTTCCGCTATAGCATTTTCTAAGATATCTTTCACAAATTCGGGATCCTTTTCATACTCTTTACTATTTAAAATCAGCTCTTTTAAGCTTGCTATTGTGAACGTCGAAGGCAAAGTCTCTCCAATTTCTTCGGCTACCCATTTCAAATCTTCTTTTTTAAACCCTTTAACGGTTTTAAACATCTTTTTAATCTTAATATAATCAAAATAATTTTACTTCACTTGAACGGTCCTGTCGCGGACGCCAGTATTTTTATGTAAAGCAACGGAATAAGAACCGCAAATTCCTAGCTTTTCTCTTACTAAATTAAACTGTATAAAGGCGGACGCCAAGACTACTTATTTACACTTTAAAATTATTAAAGTAGCATCTTTTATGCTCATATAATAATTCCCTATAACATTAAACATAAGAAAATTATTCCTACGGTAAAAAGTAGTTCACTAAAATTAAAAATTCATCCTATATAAAAAAAATGCAACCAACATCGTTGCTAACTTTATTCTGTTCTATTTCTTGAATTAAAAAACAAAACTGTGGATGCCACACGCATCACATAATCTTTACATTTTAACAAATTTTGAAGATAGCACGCGCTCATATTTTACATAAAAATTAAAAGCATTAAATTCATTTAACTCTTTTTTTCTTTGACATATTGTTCAGCACGTGAACTTACAAAAAATAGAGGATAAATAATAAACAAATTTATACGCTGAAATTGAAAATGGCTCAGTTATAACAAAGGGCATAATTTGCAGTCTTTTATGTTGTGATTTTTGTACGTGTTGAAGGTAAATGACTAATTTTATGTATATATATGTGGGCTATATACATTTGTAGTTCCTGGAATACCGTAAAACTATCGCTAGAAGGTTACATGCCAGGAAGAAAAGTATCTAAAGGCCTCTGAACATTTAAATTTTAAAATGTTTGAAAGGCTACTTGGTACTAAAATGTTTTTAAAAGAGCCGCTGGGTGCTAAAATGGGTTGAAAAAAGGCCGCTGGGTGCTAAAATGTGTTTAAAAGGGACGCAGAGTGGAGCAACCTGCGAAATTAGCCTAGAATCAGCTTTATCGTATATTTAAGAATTTAAAGTTTCTTATATTTCCCTTCTGTAACTGAGTGCCCCCTCTCAAAATTAAAATTTTTGCCAATGCTGCACTTCTGAAATAAACTTTACAGTCTTTTGAGCAGAAAACTGGGAAACTAAAACAGGGTTCCTACGGGTCAGGGAGAACAGGGAAAACCTGGAAAAGTCAGGGAAAATTGTAAATATTGCTTTAAAACCTGGAAAAATGATGATAGAAACCTGGAAAATGCTTTTTGAGCATTCAATTTATATCGCAAGTCACGTTACTATGTTGCGAGTTGTGTTCTGTTTTATACCGTGAGCTATTTTTTACGTTGCGAACCAAATTTTGTGACTGGAATTTTCTAAAAATAGACCTGTAAAATAGAGGTGAGTTCGGGCTCTATTTTGGCAATCCGAGCCCGCCCGGGCCCGAAACATTTTTGAACTGAGCCCGCCCGAGCCCGAAAAATTTTGTGTGATCAGAGCCCGAGCCCGATATTGAAAGTGGTACGCTATGCAACACATACACAATAGTAAAATTAAATACCGTTTTCATTTTCAAATAAATTTTCTTATTATCAATCCTCAATTTAAATAACTATAAATGTTGTCATAACAATTTTTAATGTCTGTGTCTCTGTATACATGTATATATTTATATAATAGATATTTATAGTGCAGCCCATTGTTTATAACGCGCCTATCGGGGGGGAAAAAATTATCCGAATGAGTGATATAATGAGGCCCGATACGACGAAGGAGGAAGGATTACTGTATAACACTATGACATAATATACATCCCGTTGAAAAAAGAGTTCTATTTAGAAAAAGGAAAGTCAAAGCTACTAAGGTTTGCAAGATTATTTTGTGATTTATAACCTATCATGACTATTATGACATTACTAAAAGTGCTCTCAAAATGAATAAAATTTCTTTTTTTTTTTTTACATTTTCCAGTTAGTGAAGAATGAAATAAACGGAACTTTTAGCTTGAATCCGAGCCCGATCGGGCTCGGGCTCGGGCTGAGCCCGTCTCATCTCTACTGTAAAAGTCAGGAAATTTTATTTTTAAAACTGAGTGGGAACCCTGCTAAAAGTTTTGTATGTAGATTTTGAATATAAATTCAAATTTGTTCCTACTTCATAAACTTTTTGCTTTGTGACCAGCATTACACCAAGTAGAATTACATCATTTATATATTTCCCCCCCCCTCCCCCAATTCTCTAAAGCTTATGTTCTTTAAAAAAGCAAATAGCTATAGTTTGTCTAAAAATTTTCAGAACTTAAGTATTGGCTTGGCCAAAAAGCAATTGCATTTTTTTCTGTGTAAATGAAAGGCAAAATTTTCATGGGATACAAAATTTTTATTAAACAATATATTGTTCACTTTGTTCGATGACCTTTTGCCACCTGCAAGACAACTGCATACAATACCTTCAGGCAACAGCAAGATTTGGCACTCAAAAAATTTCAGCAAAAAACTGTTCCAAGAACAGTTTCATTTCCTCAGCAGCAGTGAAGGTTCTACCATTCTCAGCAGTGTTACCAAATCTGGCAGATTTTTTATTCAGTAATCACCAATAATTTTTAATTGTAACGTTTGTCTAATCACATCGAAGATTGTCTATTGTGTATATCAAATATTACTTTTTAACCGTTTAGAGACCAATGTTCCCAACTGGGAACATCAAATTAAAACTTATTTAAAAAATTAAATTCCACCAATATTGACTGAAAAAAACTAGCAGACATATTTTTAAAGATCGCTTGATTTTTTAGAATAGAAATAACATTCCTATCATTAGTTGGTAACTGTACAAAAAATCTTTAAAATGATCATTTTCATATTTTTTACCACAGAGTACGACTAAAAGAAATGCATAAAATTTTGAAAGTATCTGATGCTTCTGAATATCAGTTGGTATATTTTAAAAACTCTTATTATCAAAAAGGACATCAAATTTGATAATATTAAACAGATGATATTAATAATCTGTAATATTAATCTTAATAATTATTATTTATGATATTTAATATTTATGTATATATTTTTTGTCCATTTAAATAATTAATATCCCTTAACTAAAGTATTATAAGGTGAAATATGCAAAAAAATAATGAAAAATATACCTGGATCTAAATTCGGCCTCTAAACAGTTAAAATTATTGGTGGGGATTGAATAATTTGCCACATCTGGCAACACTGATTCTCAGTGTTTTGCAAAGAACAAAACAAATAGTAGTCTGATGATATATGGTTTGGTGAATATGGTTAACACATCGCATCCAAGCTGCAACAATTTTTTATGAGTGACCAAATTTGTATGTGGTCTAGCGTTATCATGGTGAAATACACCTTTGTGATTCACAAATTCTGAACACGTCTGCTTGATTTCATTATTTAATTTACACACTTGATAACAATACACATCAACCTTTGGTTCCTTGAAAGCAATTCAAAATACACACAGGGTTGCCACGCTACCTGGAAAATCTGAAATAGTCAGGGAATTTGAAAATTGACCATAAATGTCAGAAAATTTTTAGCCAGAATCTGAAAAAGTCAGGAAATTTCGATGATTGCTAAAGAAAAAATTATTCTGACAACATAGGGTCATATTTCAGTTTTTTTCTTAGCTTCTGCCATTATTTTTTTAAACATCCCCAGCCTTCCTGAAAGAAATTTCTGATCTCGCTTATAAGCGACAGCTGATCACTCTAACTTTTGTCAGGTATTTTTTGTGTTTTCAAGTAGTACCATAACTATTTTGCCCTCAACACAGCCGATGGTTAGACTGGAATTTTCTTAGAACACGTCTGGAAAAGGCAGGGAATTTCATTCTTCTGTTTGAGTGGCAACCCTGTACACAGTACTTATGAAATTCCACCAGACTAACAGTGTAACTTGCCTTTGGTGAATATCTGCTTTTGAAGTGCTTTCAGAAGGTTCATCATGCTTGCTCCATAATCTTTTTCTTTTGATGTTCTTATAGATGATCCATTTTTCATTGCATGTCATATGTTTTAAAAAAAATTATTTTCTTCGCATTTCAAGAGTGAATCACAGATGTCAATATACTTAGTAAGATAGATTTCTGAGTTCATGTTGTACCGAAAATCATGTTATACCATCTGTAAATCTTTAACTTAGTGAATCCCATCTATACTTTCACTTTGTGTGTGTGTCGTTGCCAAAAAACATTTTCATTAATAAGTTTACTGATTATCATAAGAATGCATATATATATATTTTTTTTATTAACTTCGATTCTTTGTTTGTTTGGTACAAATCTTGCAATCGATTTTTAACTGATTTCCCTACTAGCTAGACATTTGAAACTTTCACAATAGCTCAGAACCTGGTGACAATACAATACTTCGAAGCCCAATTTTCAAATTTTTTATTAGTTTTCTTTTAATTAATTAAAATATGAAAATAATAACCTCCTAATAGCTTTAAAAAAGCCATTAAAATATTAGCTATAATTTAATTGTTGCCAAAAAAGTTTATGAGTTCATTTTCTTTCAACATAAAAATAAATACACTTAATTAAACGTGAACATTAAAAAATTGTAAAAAGTTAAATTTTGCATCTCACAAAAATTGACGTCATTATCACTTTAAAAATTTTATATGTGTTGATAAAGTGCTGATGTAGTTCTATAGCTATGATTCAACAGAAAATTTAAAAATTCGCCCTCTTTCCCCCTGGAGAGCAGGAAACAAAAAAACGTTTGTAACTCGGTCCGAAATTACTTCACAGTGAAGAAATTGTACGTGAGGAGACACGAGTTGAGTATAAATAAAACATTATGTACAATTGTGGAATTCTTGATTCTTACAAGAGGGAGGGAAAATTTCAGAAATTCCAGATTTTTGAGTAGAGCTCTTTAATGGTACAAAGGTATTGAAAGCAGCCATGTGTCTTCTTTAGGATATTTCCAAAAACACATTTTTTTTTTTTTTTTTTTTTTTTGTGATTTTCGATTATTTATATATATATATATAATGATTTATTAAGCATAGTAGAAGCCAAGCAACAGATACAAGATCACTGAAACCACGAAGACCAATAAGAATGAAAAATTTCTTTTTGTAGGTGAAGCTCAGAAAGGTGAAAAAATTCATCAGGGGATGAAATACACATATTTAAAGAAACCAAATTTATTAATTAACAGCCTGCATAACAAATGAAACGATAAACTAACTCAACAAAATCTGAACAGAAAAACATAAACTAAATCAAACTTTATGTTAAATTAATTTAAGAAACTTAAGGAAGGAAGGAGGTTGGTGGCAAGACTTGTGGCTTGCCTGTGGGGTTAAACTAGTTTCATGCTGGCAACACTGCCCCAGCCTTCCAAGACCAAAATAGGAGTCACATGGATTTAAAAAAAGCAAAATTTCATAGCAGATAAAGAATAATGAAACTGAACAACAATGAAATTTATAGATTGATTACTATGTGTTTAATAGTAAGATTAGATTTTTAAGAATAGTTGACAACCACGGATTAAAAGAGAAGGATGTATTACGTATGTTACAGAAAGGTAGTAATTTTCATCTTACAGATAGAGGGTGACCAAATCTCGAAAATACACTAATCAGTGCGTTTTTACATTTCTGGCTGTTCGTTCGTTGGATGACTGAAGCCGAAGGGGCGGGCTTACCCTTTCTTCCGATAAGTTTCAAAGATACTACACCAGGCGGCGATCGAATCGCTTTCCTGGACTGGGCTGAATTAATGCAGAAAGGAAAGCTTCTGTTCCCGCGCTCGCTGCCCTATCTCGTTTTAATTCCTATAGACCCTTCTTCCGTGTTGACAACTCAACAATGAAGAAACTGAAAATTTAATGGAAAAAAGAAAGATTGTGAGTTAATAATACAAAGTAAATGCAACAAGCTTTCTGTCTTTTTTTTCTTTTATATTTAATTTTACAATACATATATATATATTTTTTTTTTTTGGGGGGGGGGGGGGGAATTAGGAAGGAGCAAATTCAAGACCCCCCTTTTATCTCTAAATTTGTCTTGGAAAATCTGTGGGATCAGCGGGATTTTGCAAAACTTCGAACTTAGCTGCTGGGGAAATCTACCTTTTTTTTTTTGGGGGGGGGGATGTGTTACGAAGGGCAAATTCGAGACACTCCTTTTAGTGCTAAGTTTGTCCTGGGAAATTTATGAGAGCTGCGGTCACAAAGTTTGTTGCTTGGATTGTTTATATGTATCCAACCCCTAAAGTAATGGGATTTATTGAAATTCGCCCCTTTTCTCCTTGGAGGGCAGAAAACGAAAAAAGTAAGTATAACTCAGCCCGAAATTACTTCACGGTGTGGAAATTACACATGAGGAGACTAGACTTGAGTATAAATAAAACATTATGTACGATTTTGGAATTCTTGATTCTTACAAGAGGGAGGAAAAAAATCGTTTTTTTGGGGGAAATTTCATAAATTCCAGATTTTTGAGTAGAGTTCTTTTAAAAATGATACAAAGGTATTGAAGCCATGTGTATTCTCTAGGATATTTCCAAAAACACATTTTTGTTTTTTGTGATTTTTGATTATATATATATATATATATATATATTTTTTTTTTTTTTGGGGGGGGGGGATTATGAAGGAGCAAATTTGAGACATCCCCCCTCCCTCCTTCTCCTTTTAGCGCTAAATTTGTCATGGGAAATCTGTGGGTCAGCGAGATTTTGCAAAACTTTGAGCTTACCTGCTGGGGAAGGGGAAGTAAGAAGCGGGTAAGTTGATGCCGAAGGCAGTGGGGACCCGGACTCCTCACGTTTCGAAGGAGAAAAATCTCTGCCAAACACAGCGTGAACTTTAACTTAGGTTATTAATAATGATATGGGATTTTGACAACTCATTTAAATAGTGCCCAGTGAAGTGGGCAAAGCCTGCTAGTAATAAAATAAAAAATTAAATTAAAAAAATTTTTGCATCAAAATACAAGCAAGTTACAAATTTTAATACAAACAACTTTATTTATTACAGATTTAATTGTTATTTGTTACAAATTACAGACTGTTTATCGATGGAGGTCATATTGTTCTTTGTGGGCCCCATCATTAAGTTGTAAAATCTGCAGCCTATGAACAATGTGTTCAGCAGCTGGTCACCAGTGATCCTCCGCATATGCAACGTTATACGATCCTTCAAGTCAATGAAAGTTACAACATTTTTTTTAAAAACCAAACTTTTTATATGACCTCGTAACCCAAAATCCTACAGATTAAGATCAGGGGAATGGCCCAGCCAAGGAGTGGAAAATGAATGGGCAATCGCTCTGTCATCTGTAAAATTTTGCAACAAAAAACTTTGCAAAATGTAAGAACAGTTTCAAATGTATGGTTTGAAAATTTTAAAATAGACCACAGTTATTTATTACATAATGTTTGAAGCATTTTCACTGTAATGTTTGTTTGTATTTTGATGTTTGTCCCCCCAGAGCAAAATTTTTTTTTTTTTTGCAGAACCTTTGAGCGCAGCCTTTGATATATCTGTATAAAATTTTTTGACTTAATCTGCATTTTAGTTACAGCTATAGAGTGCTCTGAATAGGCCAATTTTAATTATGGTCACCTTGTACATACACAGCAGTGGCATAGCCTAATAATTGAATCTGGGCATGTGCTCTACAGCCAACCATAGAAAAAAATTACTCCTCAAATCGTTATTGTTTTGTATTTAAGCACATAAATTTCTAGTCTTTTAAAATTATAAATATTTTATACGTATTTAAGTATTATTTGTTGAAATAAAATAATAAGTAAGGTCAAGAAAACAACATATTCAAAAATTTTTGAGCTTGTTAAACATATAGCATTTTTATAATAAAAAATATTAATTTGTTTGATACTTTGTTTTTTCTTTATACTTGCAAACTGAATTAGAAATAGCTGAATAGGATTTGCATTTTTTTCCCCCCAATTTTTACTTTTTCTGAAAGAAAAACTTGTCACAGTTACTTAAAAAAAAAAAAAAAATTACAAATCAGTTTTTGCATTATTCAATCCACGAAAAATATTGCAAACAATTGCAAAATTATTTTTCTATCTATAATATAATAATAAAGGAAGATATCTGTCTGTCTGTCTCTTTGTCTGAACATCTATGTCTAGCCCTTATTGAATGCAGAACTACAAAATTTGACATACAGGTGCTCAGAAGCCAGCCAGAGTGCATAGTGAAAAAAGAATTTAAAAATTTTAATTACTTCCAGAGATATTAATTAAAACGTCAACCAGTGTCTAATTAAAAACACCCTCCAAGTAGAATTCAGCACGTTTGTGTAAAGCCATTCCAGCTTAGCAGTTGCAGATATTGAAAATATGAGAAAGAGCATTTATTACCAATTCTTAAGGTAAAAATTTTTTTGAAAAATATGGATTTTTTATATTTTAAAAAAAAGTTTTAAAAGGGTCCAAAATTTCTCTTTTTCTCAATCGTCTTTTTTTAATCGCCCTGTATGACCACATAACTGTTCCATTTCTTAACAACCGGTATATTTTGAAAGCTCATTTAATCCTCTTTTGAACCATATAAATATTTTAACAAAATACGGATTAGCGATCCATATTTTTAGATTTTACGAAACATCGATTTTTACACAAAACATTATATAACTTAAAATCTTTTACCTCGGATAGACGATTCGCATCTCAAAAGATTGAAAGATTTTTTCAAAAACTGAATGACTTATAAATTTTTTAATTTTATGCATAAAACCATTGCATACCACGTGCTGGATCCAATCGAATCGTACGACTTCATGTATATGGGTTGGATTACCATGGCAATTCCCATTCACAAAGAAAATGATATCTGGAAAGTCAGGCGAAAGAAAAAAATCTTTTACTGACTGAGATCACATGTTTTTTGTACTGGGAATAAAAATTGCAAATTTCAATATTCTTCAATTTTCCTTTGTCGCACAAGACTTACTATGCAGAGTTTTCATCACAAGACGGAATTGCCGTTCAGATTTCAGAGAATAAACAAAAAATTTACATTTTAATTGCAAATTAAATTTTATTCTAATATGTGTATTTCAAATTCTAATTATGATTAAATTATTTTTAATACATCATTCAAAATGTATTTTAAAGTTATTTTATATTATCGAAAGTGGAATTTGAGATTTCACCTGATTTACACATTTTAAGGCGTCCTGAATCTGTTTTCTTTTGTATCTCAGCTACTAATTAAAATAATTTCATACGTAATACATCATTTGAAAGCTTTGTTGATTTGGAATTGAACAGTAGATTACAGAAATTTTCACTGCCAGATGGCGCTGTAATATTTTAAGATTTCAATATTTCAAATTCTAATTATCATTAAATTAGTTTTAATGCATCATTCGAAAGATAAAGTACTTTTATATTATCGAAAGTGGAATTTGAGATTTCCCCTGATTTACATGTTTTAAAGTGTCCTCTGAGATTAAAATAATTTCATAAGTAATACATCATTTGAAAGCTTTGTTGATTTGGAATTGAACAGCAGATTACAGAAATTTCTACTGCCAGATGGCGCTGTAATATTTTAAAATTTCAAATTCTAATGAGCGAGGAAGGTGGTGTAAGTTCCAAAATAGTGCCACCGAGCGGGACTTTGCTAAAGTCAGAAATTTGAAAGATCATAAAATGGTGAGTCAACAGGCTGTTTCAGATATTGAAGCGGGAAGAGGGTGCCGCAGGTGCTATAGAGCGGGAATTTACTGCGATTAAAATTTTCAATAAAGCTATTTTCACTATATGTCAATAAGCTGTTGTAAGACCTGAAACTAGGGACCCTATATATAGAGAGACTGGACATTGACCGAAAGTCGGCCATTTTAGTGCCAATTCGGACCGATCCCCGTAGAACGTAATGCTTTTTTCTTCGCGATTGACACTTTACTATACAACATAAATGAAAGAAAATTGTGCTACATTTTTACAGAAAGTAATGCAGAATATAAGTATGTAATTTTTTTTTCACCTTAGAGGAAAAGAATTTGAAGAAAAACAAATTTTGTTTTAGCCTTCCACATGGTTACTTTTTCAATTCCTATCGGAAAACAGAGGAATTTTTTGTTGTATATTTCTATATTAAGCAAAATACGTTCATTGTGAAAGCAATTCTACCTTATTTTTTCTGAGGACATATATTCTATATATAAAAAGTTAGAAAATTTTTAACAAAAATACGGTAATCTTAGTTTTTGTCAAGTAATTCATGAATAAATGTAAAACTACGGCAGAAGAACAGAAATTATTTTTTATTATTTTATAGAAATATTTACGTAATATTTTTACTAGCTAAAAATACATATTTTATTTATTTCAATTACGCATTATTAATAATAATGACTTAATTAAATATTAAAAAGAAAAATTTTATTAATAATAATTTGTAAAATTTTCAACTAATATCTTTAGAAATTAAAAAATGTTTTTATTTATTTTATTTACATTTGCTTATTTCATTGATTTTTTTTTTTTTTTTTTTTTAAGGTTTCTTTAAATATTATGTAAATAAAAATAATTACTTATTTAAATATTACTTATAAAATTTATTATGGCAATTATTATTTAAAAGAAATTTATATTTCATATGTTATCAAAAAATATACACTTTATTTTCTTTATTTTTATATAGTTATTTTAAATATGTATTTCAAAATATTTCAGAAAAATACATTGAGATCTAACATATTAAATATATTGCACAACAGAACTTAAAAACTAATAGCTAGCAAATAAATAATGTAATTATCTCATATGTTAGGAAATAAATTCGTAAAACAGCATGCAATAAGAGAATTCAAAGTATTTAAAGCATGATATAAAATAAATAATTATGCATTTTTATCTTTTAAAAGTATTCCAAAATTAAAGCAATTTATCTCCCAACAAAGTAAAAATGTAATAAATAAGTTCCTTTTCGATTATGACGTAAAATAATCAAAATTTCTTCTCAGTGTAATGATAAGCAATGGAGCAACTGGCACTAAAATGGAGAATTTCGTCAAAAAGCCGGCGCGCCAATGTCCAGTCTCTCTCTATCGAGGGTCCCTACCTGAAACGGGAAAAAGGCGCCACCAAGCGGAAATTTTGTAAAGTTGGGTTTTTCAAGGATCGCAAACCAGTTGGTCACCGAAGGCAGCTAGTTTAAAATAAATAAGAGGTGGTATTAAAAAAACAACAACAAGAAAAAAAAAAAAAAAAAACAGACTGTGCTGAACCTTGTGAAATGTTTTGCTAAACGGAATAATGATAATTTTTTTTTTTAAGGAAATCTTTTTTTTTCCTTTATCATCTATTTTTCTTTAAACGAACAAACCCATCAAGTACAAAGTAACAGAATCATAAGTCAAACCATTCTTCTCACTACGCATATGCAGCAATTTCTGCTGAAATTAAGAATAGGATTGCTACGCTATCTGGAAAACCTGGGATAGTCAGGGAATTTGAAAATTGACCATGAAAGTCAGGAAATGTGAATATTTTAGCCAGAATCTGTAAAAGTCAGGGAATTTCATAGGATGTTTGTCAAAAAAGACTAATTTTTCCTCCAACGTACAGTCATTTTTCCTGTTTTTTTTTTTTTTTTTTTTTTTTTTTTTTTTCTTAGCTTCTGCCATTTCTTTTTTTTAAACAAGACCTCTTAGAAAGACCCCCCATGGTGGGCAATATCTTCTTAGGTCAAAGTATTTTGCCCTCAACATAGCCAAGGCACAATATATGGCTAGACTGGAATTTTCTTAGAACATGCCTGGAAAAGTCAGGGAATTTCATTCTCCTATTTGAGTGGCAACCCTGTAAGAAAATCCCTAATGCTTTAACAATCTTTTTGACGTTGTGCAATAGATATTATACTTTTGGAAGTAGAGTGGCCAGAAGACATAAAATTGACCTAATCAGTCACTTGTCAACAATTTTCCTGCAATAGAAAACTAATACATACGTTAAAAGACATATAAAATTAAGTTTATATAGCGAGTTTAAAGAAAATTTGTTGAGCTTATTTCTTGAAATAATCATTTTGAGATCTTAAACTGACCAATCTTACCTGTAAATTTTCTTATAGTTACAGATACATGAAAAGGAAGTTTGTGTAGCAAATTTGAACATTTGTTCACCGGAAACCGACAATTACGTATATAAGGATGTTTAAAAAGAAGCTAATATAGCAAGTTAATGGAAAATATGTCAAGTCCCTTTTTTTTTTTTAAGAAATTAACATGCAAGTGTAAAAATTGACCTTTTCATTCTGGTCTATCAATTAAGTTGGCTAATACACATGATCGAAGATCTAACATCTAAAAGGAAGTTTATATACAACTTTGAAAAAGAAAAAAATATATTTGAGTCGTTTTTTATATTTGTCTCTTTCAGTTTTCCATGTCATTTCCGGTTTTTCAAATTTTACAAAAAACTGGGGAAAACATTTATTCACCAGACATGTCTTAAATACAAAGTTTCGTTGTTCTATCTTTTTTTTTTTTGAAGATTTGACAGTTAGAAGATTTCATCTGACACATACATACTAACCAATTTCTAAAAGTTAAATTTTTGGACTAAGAGACCTTAAAACATGCAAATCAAGTAAAACTCAATCTCAAAATTTTTGACCGAATATAATACTTTTACCTATAGTAGTCGGATAATAGAAATAAAAATTGCTACATACTTAAATATTATATAGATATTTTGAAAGATCCGTATCTGCGAATACAGAAAAACTGATCACATTTTTTGATGATCTGGCACATCCCTAAAAAGAATCACAGAAAGACCTCAGTAAAACAAACAATTAATTTGATTATAAATATGAAAAAATGTAATTATTAATTATAATATTTTGAATTTCCCCATTTAGGATATTTAAATAAATACTGGATGGATTCTCCTTTAACTTTAAGGTGTAAAGAATACCTTATATATTTCAACAAATATTTTGTTTCAAAGACAATAAAGAAATCAGTATTAAATAGAAGAAAAAAAAATTGTTTGGGATCACACTTTAAAAATAATGCATTGTAGCTGCTAAGTATGATTATAATACTTTTTCTAATTATCTGTATTCTATTGTTTGATAATAGCATATACAATAGACTCTCGATTAATCGGTATTGGATTATCCGGGTTGTGTATTATCCAGGATGGCTTAAAAAAAAAAAAAAAAAAAAAAAGCTGAATGCGGAAATGTACTGGAAGACCATTTTCTTCTCAACCCTTCATTCTGTAATGGACTCGTCCATTTGACTTTGAGCCTAACCAACAGGTGTTCTCCCTTTCAGGAATGCGGAGTCAGGAGATGATTCATCCACCGTTGCAGTATTAGTGCTGTTTAGATTATTAGTTTCACATGTGCTATACATTCCATTCTATTCGTAGTATTAAGATGTCGAAATGCAAAAGAGTTGTTATTAGTATAAATCAAAAGCTGAAAATAATTAATAAATCAGAAAATAGACATACAGTGAAATCATTAATGTGTGAATATGAGATTGGTGATCAAACTGTTTATCCCTCCCCCATAATTTATTAGTCAAATGTACAGAATTACTTTTCTAAAAAATCCAAGCAAATATCTTCAAAATTCAGAAAGATATTGTCGATACAGTACTTGAATTTTAAGGTGCCTGCCTACCGTTGGAGGTGATTTTTTTTAATAATTGAAAAATTGCCTATTTATGTGCATTATATGATAGAATATAGTAAATAACCTGAAAAAAAAAAAATGCAAATTTTAAATATTTTGAAATTTAGGCTCAAAATATGCATAAAATTTACAAAAAAAAAAAAAAAAAAAAGCACTTTTATAAAACATTGTAAGTCAAATTTAAATGAATATATTTTTATTCTGTAAATTTTATTTAGATTATTGAAAGGTCCTCAAGGGAATGAACTACTGTCAAAACTATAACCATGTTATTTAATATTTTAGAGACAATAACATTTTTACGTGCTGAAAAAATCATGAATTTAATGACAGTTCATAACTTCTATCGCCAAAAAAAACAAAAAGTAATTTAGCTAGATTCATTATCGTAGTTCAAATCCCTAAAAGAACTCCTCTTTCATAACTTTTGGAGTCATGATGTTTTGGGATAAAGCAAAATGTTAAAAATCTCATTTTGAGAAAAAAACAGATTACAAGATTTTACCTATTAAACAAAAAATAATTTTAATAAGTTCCTGATTTATTTCAAAGCTTTTTATTTTCTTTTTTAAATTCATTTTATATTCATTCACAAATTTTTATGCTTATATTGAGTAAAACATTTACGAGTCATTTCCGGTCACAAAAACTGGCGAGTGACTAATATTAAAATGCCTGTAACTCGAGTTCTAAGCAAGATAGAAACAAAATTCAAACCGATTCAGAAAGCTAAAATGTCAGGCTTTAATACTAACCCAAAAATAGAAAATCGGAGTTTTGACTGAAAATTGCATTTTAAAGGTAGGCGGGTACCTTAAGTATTCATGTGTGCAAGTGAGCTTTATTGAATGGAGAAAAAAAGAATGACAGAAACACACAAATAACACTAAAACTGGCCTTTATTTATCTTTTTTTTTTTTTTTTTTCTTCGTTTTTTTTTAATCTTTTAATTACAAGTTTTTGTTTTTCATTTCATAGAATCAGGACGTTAATATAACATTTTTGTTCCAGAATAAATAAAGAGAATTAAACATCATAACAAAGACAAGAAATACATAACATAAGGTGGGACTTTTTCAAAAAGTGATCAACAATAATTATGATGGGAGGGAAAATAAATCACTCAAACAAAACAAAAAAAAAGAGGATTGCTAAGACTGTTTAGAAACGTTACATACAACATAAAGAAAGGAAATGAAAAAAAAGATTTTCTTGTTGATGTATAAAAACACTTCTAATGCATTTGAATGGAATGTAAAATTCTCTTGAGCAATTTTTTAATAGGAATATAATTCTATGAAGATTATATTTTGTTGTACTGCTGATATTTGGCTCTGTTCAATAATGAGTTTGCCGACCACTGTTAGAAGAAAGCCTAAAAAATAGTTTTGATTTTTTAAAGCCTTTTATCACCTACATGATTTGTATATTATATACCATGGAGGGGGGAAAAAACTAAGAAAAACATACCGTCAGAAATATCCTTTTTTAAAATATATGACAGGAAGAAAGAGTATGTAAAAATTTATTAAATTGCAGGAAAAGAGTAGTAACTGTATGGGTCTGTATGTGTAATGTGTGCATATGTATTTAAAATAATAATAATAATAAAAGGGCAGAATGTTAAAAAATATTACAAAATAATAAATAAATACAGAAAATTAATGTGTTGTGATATATTACTTACTATATCACACTTAACTACAATAATCAATGCTAATTATTTTTGCTTTCAAATAAACATGCACTGCTTGGTTTAAAAAGTAGAAAGAACACATGTGCTAATTCATATAAAATATATTTTAACATGCCAGAATTTCATGAAAATATTTACTTAAAATAAAAAAATATGGGACAGTTAAAAAGGTTGTTAAATAAATAAATATAAGACTAATGTATGTATATGTAAATTATAATATGTAATTTGTACATATTTCACCTAATATTTAAGTTCTATAACAGCTTAAAAAAATATATCCACAAACTACTTCACATTAGAAGATTTTATACATCAACAAAAGTGTAATAATAATTTTGATCTTTCAAGACTGATGTAGATGATCGTGATGATAAATCTAGACTAAGGATGGCCTTATATTTACAAATAATTACACACTGAAATATATATCAGTAAATAAATAATCGTGAAGACATGAAGGAAAAAAAAAATCAACATTTCAGATGAGTGGAAAATGTAACGTAGAAAAAAAAAAAAAAAAAAAATACAATATAAGAAATTAGAGGATAATATAGTCAACATATCATTTTAAAATACAATGCACACTAGGCTGGCATTGCATATGTACTTGATAAATAAATAAACATAAAATAAGGAAAATAATTTATATAACAATTATTTCTAAGTGACTAGCATTTGTGGCAAAATGTCAGGTTAATTGAAGCAATTATTTAAAAAGGGGCTAAAAATAATCATTACTTCAATTATTTCTTTTCTCCGACAGGACGTATTACAAAAATAATTTGATTTTTATATAAATCAAAATCTAAATCTATAAATACAGCTAATTTCCTTCCATTGGCTTCAGAAAACCTGCATTTAAGTAGAGAAATGTAATTAAAATTATCAAATACAATGCATTTATCTATAAAGCATTGGTATTATATTACAGAAATGCTCTTATTTGTACCAATATTACGATGAAGGCATATGAAAAGCAAATGTAGCAAAGTATTGTGCTGCTTCTTTAGTATATTACAAAAGTTGTTTATATATATATATATGTACAAATGTTAACAAATCACAAAGATCAGTTTCACCAGCAATTAGAATTAGCACAAGTTGTTAGCTCAATATTTTTACTGCCTTAAATAAATGATATAAAATTATTATTATGGTACTGTTTCCTGATGAAGTTAACACCAGGCAGATATTTTTAATGCAAAGCTAATTAGCTCCTCATTCAAAATGACATGCCCCAGCCTTTGAGCGGTGAAATTATCAATAAAAAATTAACATAATTTTATTTTCAAGAACTGGGAAAAATAATTACTTTTAAAACTTATAAATTTTAACAGATGTTAAGAAAAGTTTTTTATCTCTCTGTTACAGTAATTGTATATTTTCAATTACTTTTTTTTGTTGTTCTTAAAAACGTCAGAGCTATTTTTGTAAATATAAGTCTTGCATGCAGAATTACAATGAAATGATGCACATGGAAAATTACTTTATAATTAAAATGATGAAAAATAAGATTTATTAACTCCATTTTTTTTTTTTTTTTTTTTTTTTTTTGGAGGGGGGGGGGGGATTGTTAATATCATTACAAAATTTATCACTCACACTTTTGATGTAATTATGCTTGCAATTACAAATATTTTAACACTAAAAGGTTAATAGTATACCAGATTATATATATATTGACGAAAATTTATTCTAATATTTTTATTAAAAAGGTAAATTAAAAATGTAGAATTTTTTTAATGGTGTAATAGACAGAAAAATTCTTTCTAATCATATGTTAAAAAGTAATTATTTTTTCAGTTATTGTAAATAAAATTATATTCTGATATTTGACTTCCTTACAATATAAAATATTAAGGAAATTTTTACCTTATATGATTTATAATTATTTTTATTTACATTTATAGTCCAAAATAATTATTTTAATGTGAATACAATTTCTTTTAAAAAACAGAAGATACATAATTAGAATTTAACCAATGTGACATGAGCATGAAAAAGTATTTACAAAAAACACCTGTTTTCAAAAAAATATTAATTTTAACAACTTATGTAACAATAAAACATATGATAAAATTATCAAAAAGTGTTAAAAATTTAAATATAACATCAACAACTGAATTTTAATATATATATTTTTTTCAACAAAATTTATTATTCTTTGTTAACTGTACTAATTCTCATTTTGGTGAAACAAATCACACATAGTTGTGCATAGTTGAAGTTTTTTATTGCAAATTATGACTTTTCAGCTTAGAAGGAAATGATTCTATGTACAAATGATGCCCTAAACATCTTAGCAATCCATAACAATAGCATAAATAAAACTTAAGATCGAAATTTATAGATGAATGACTTTCTTAAAGGGTCTAGAAAACATATTTTTATAGATGCATTTCCATTGCATAGAGTACTTTCACACTATGTACAAAGCACTGTACTTGCACAGTTGTTAGTTGATATGAATGGAAGGACCAACACAGAAGACACAAATATACAGTAGTGCTTGCCTTCAGTTAATTTATTTCTGCACCTCAGCTAATTTTGTCTTTTATAAATTGATAAAAGAAGGGGAAATTATTTGATTATGTTAGTAATTATTAAAAAATAAATAAATAAAAATTTTGTTAACCTTAATTCTAAAGAGATGAAGTAAATTGCCATTAATAATAGTAATTTAAATGGGTGAACCTTTAAACAATTTTACAAATCATAACTACCTGATTGACTGGCCAGTGAAAGAAGTTTTATTTAAAAATAAAAATCTCCATGTTTAAAAAATAGCTATGATGAAACAATCATATACAGTCATACCTCGTTAATGCGAATACTGTTAACGTATATTACTTTTAACATGAACTGTCTCCACAATCCCAGTCAAAATGAAGATTATTTACTGATAGCATGAACTACTGATAACATGAAGAATTTTTTTATAAAATAAATGTATAAAAGCTTATTAAAAAAAAAAAAAAAAAAAAAAAATCCAATATAAAAATCCTCATCTAATATAATTAAACTAAGCCTACCTCTCCACTCTCCATTAATATAAATAAATTCATAATTTAATAATTTTCTTGTCTTATTTTAAATCCTTTTCCCCTCTTTATTTGAATATTCAATTAGCATAAATTTACAGTCTAAATCAGAGGTTGACTTTCCATGAATCGCTTACATTATGTATTTGAAATACTTGTATATATGTACTTGTATATAATACTTGTATGTATTTGAAATATTTGTAGCAATAATGATCAAAGAACATCTATTTTATTTTAAATATGAAATAAACCCACTTCACGCAAAACATTACAAATGCTTCCAGTAAATATGTTGTTAAATGTTGTGTAAGATATTTTATTGCTTTTTCACTCAGTAATAGGTATATTTACTTTCTATAGCAAGAAAGAAAGAAAAAAACTCTGGGTTGGGGGGAGGTCTTAAGGCAATTTTAACCCATATTCAAGTGAGTTTCAGGGAAAATGATCAAAACTATCAATTAATTAAAATATTTGTTCATTACACATATTTATTATTGCCTTGCATAATGAATTTATAAAAACCATACATTATTTTTAGTATAAATCACAGATTTTTTTTTTTCTTTCAACATAACAAAAACTGAAAATCTAAATAATTATGAATTATACAAAATAGTTTATTGTGTTTAAAATTTTATCTAATTTAAATTAGCTTGACTTGTTAAGTTTTAGACATGTTATTTATTTTTAAATATTATAATCAAGAAATATTTTTTTATAAAAACAATTTGCCTTCTTGAGATATGAAATATTTTTTAAAAATTTATAAAATAACATGTAAATGAAAAGTTACTTGTGAGATTTTTTTATTTATTTATTTAATTTTTTTTTTTTTAATAACGAATGGATTGCATTATAATATGTCACATCTGATAAAAATTTAGAAAAGTTATTTTTATCTATTTAAAGAAAGAAAAAATAAATAATGTTTTAAAATGCTTCAATTTTTTTAATTATTTTATTGCTTTAATACTAAATTGTTGGCATTTAAACAACTTATCCATCGGCCAACATTGCTACAATAAATAAATAAATAAATAAAAATCTAGTAGATTTTTATACAGACCTTTAAAATAATTACATTTACAGATTTTGCATAATCTAATTATGACAAACGGATTTTTTTTTTTTTTTTTTTTTTTAATAAATTTAGGTTTATAATTAGACATATTTATATGCAAAAATATTATTTAAAAACTTTGCCAAAATTAAGATGTTGAAACCAGTGTGGTTTATTGCTTATTTTTCACATATATGTTAGATTTACTTCAAGCAAATTGGAGTGTAAAGGTTGATATTTTTTATTTACCAACTATGTGAAAAATACTAGAGCCGGGAATCTGGGTATTTTTCACATAGTTGGTAAATAAAAAATATCAACCTTTACACTCCAATTTGCTTGAAGTGAATATTCACGGTTGATTAATTCATGAATGGATATTTCTAGATATGTTAGCTTTATTCCATTTGTACACCTTTCTTCTATTTTTAGATATTTTTCTCCATATATTTATTGAAACATTCCTCAATTTTAGGATTTTCAAAAAATTCTTGAAAATTAGAAGTTTTTAACAATATTCAATAAACCATTAAAAATAGCCTAAAACCAGCATGGTTGCCAGGTGTAAGTTATTCCTTAGAAAAAACATATTAGGTAGTAGATTTGTAAAAATGTTTATTGGTCCATAAATCCTATTTAAAAAATTAAAGCAAAGAAAAAAAAAAAATTAGGAAGGGGAATTTGAGCATAATAATAAATAAAAGCTCACAATAATCTAGTTATTACATGATATATTACAAAGATAAAATTATTATTTAACAAAAAGCAAGCAACAAATAATCACAGTATGTAAATGACAGCTCTAAAAAAAGTTCGATAACAACCGAGCAAAAAACTTATGTACATAAAATAACTAGTCTCTGAATTTTTGAACGGTATTGTTTATATCTTGACAGATATGCCTTAAAACAATAAAATACTATATACATGTGATAAAAGAAGCAGAAAAATGTTAAAATATCCTTAAAAAAAAAAAAAAAAGTTTTCTTTTGGTTTCAATTTCATAAGCCATAAGAAAGTAATATCTACAACAGAAGATAACAGTTCAAATTCCACTACAAAATTGTATAAGACATTGCTTTCAAATGATTGTGACTGGAATTGATTCGTTAAAACATTAAAATGAGGTAGTAGTTATAAAGGGGGAAAATCACCAGCTTTATCAACACAAAAATAGCACTTTCATTTTTGCTTAAAATTCATTCAGTGCTGTTACTTTGTTCTGACTAATAAAATGGAAAAAGAAAATTTTTATTATAAATATTGAAATAGTTTTTACATAAAATATTCAAATGAAAAAAGAAAAATAATAATAGTAATAATATTGTATGCAATTCCTTCAAAATATTTTATGTTTTAATATATATATTTTTAAAAATACAACTGAATAATTTTTGTTGCTATTGTTCATTTATCTGCAAATGAAAAACAGCTTATATACTTTTAAACATTAAAATGAAGAAAATTTCAATAGACACAAATGAAAAGTTGCTTTATTCAAGCAGAAAAAAAAACAACTATGAATTGAAATAATAATAATAAATAATCTATATAAATAAAGAGTTATCTATGTGTGTGTGCATGTGCCTGCTCTGGAGCTCAGGCCACTGATCGCAGAGCTACAAAACTTGGCAGAGGGGTAATGATCATGAATGGGAAATAGCACCTCTTTTTTTTTTTTTTTTTTTTTTTTTCTGTTGATTTTACTGAAGTTGGTTATTTTTTTCAAGTTGAGATATTTTAAACAAATGAAGCAAAAGAGAAAATTTTTTAATATTCTTGAAACTGCTACATCTAGGCCTTGATTATGACATCCTGAGGCCTCGGGACATAAATTTATATAAGTTTAATGCACAGTTACATATTTTGAGCAATAAAGTTGAACACTTATGATAGTTCTGTATTAAAAATATACAATATTTGCAATTTATTTTAGTATTATATACTATTGGCACTGTCTGTTTCTTCCTTCTACTTTGATACACAATAAAGGAATAAATGTAATATTTAAAATAGTACACTTCTCATAAATATCCAGAATGAAGCACAGCCAATAAGAAGTATGAAACAGCAATTGTAATAGCGAAAATTTAATGATTTCTAAAATTATCTCAATTTCAATCCCTTTCCCTATGAATAATTTTTATTAAAGAATAAATAAATAAAATAAAATATTGGTAGAGGTGAAACTATACAACACAATTTTAGTAATTTGGGGGCTTTTAAAAATCTGGGGACCTTCTTCAAATGCCTGATTTGCCTTTGCAGTAATATGGTCCTGGATACATCGAAGCAATTTAATATTAGATTTTGGTTCCTGTTGGATGTTATGACATCATTTACTTTATTTATTTAACTTTCTAAAACCTATTCAAACTATTTTTATGCTACCTTTTCATTTAAATATATAAATGTATTAAAAAAATTTTTAATTAAAGACTTTTTCTATTAGCTTGATTCACACTAAAAAGTATGAAAAGTTTAAAATGAAGTGTCGCCACCTAAATTTCATATTTTAGTTAATTTTTAAAAATCTAATCGTCGTGTGGAAAAATTGTTTGCACCCCCTGCATTCAGAAAATCGCCCTTTTCATTTGGTACAGAATTTGCAACGATTCACGTACTTTTTAAAATGACTGAAAGGAATTAAAATGAAGTGTTACCACCTAATTTTCCTACTTTAGTTAATTTAAAAATATCTAATTGTGTTGAAAAACTGTTTGCACCCCTGGATTCAGAAAAATCGCCCCTTTCATTTGGAACTGAATTTGTAACGATAGGACTGATATTTCTAATTTATTTTCTCTTTTTTCTGTTTTTAACCCAGATTCAGCAGAAGGTTTATGACAGAGAATGTAAGCTAAAAAAAAGTCTTTTAAAAAAAAATATATATATATATAAATATATATATATATATGATTAGTCATTTTAAAAAATGAAGCTGTGTTCCTTTCTAAGTAAGAGTTACAATACATATTTTATTTTAACATTTTTAATATAGAATTCTTTCAGTTCGAAGTCATGATATCATTTATTTTATCTATTTCATTTTCTTAAATTTTATTCAAACCGAGCTGATATATATTTATTTATTTTTGAAGCAGCTACCTGGCTAGTAATAAATAAATAAGTAAATTTTTAAAACAAAAATCAACTCATGTGTGTACTAATATTCGTAATACATACAATTTTAAATTCTAATTTAAAAAAAAAATCAAATCTCAAAATTTTTTGAACATAAATAAAATAAATTGCTAGAAACATTTTTAAATATCAACTTTTTTTTTTTTTGTGTGATGTTAAATAATTAAGATGGTAGGCCACAGAACAAGTAGTATAAGCTGTTTTGCAGATAAATGTTTTGAAATCTTTATACAAACAAATTATAACGGATATTTAAAAATATACGTGTAATAACAAAATTTTTCTCAAACCTTCGTTAAAAGAATGCAAGTACTATATAAAATCACATGCTATAGCAAAACTTGAATTATAAATAAAAATATGACTGGAATATAATATAAACAAATAAAAGTGCATTCACTCATTGAATATAAAATTGTTATCACATAACTGTATAGAAAATTCTTGATATAGATATATATATATATGTTTAATTCTATAAAATTCTTTGTACTTAGATTAAGAGATAGCTTACTATGTGAAGTTCTATAAAATTTGAAGGTACAGAATGGCAGATAATTTCCGAAAGAAATTAGATTGTTATTGCTACTTTGGAAGCTTTTGTTAAGAGTGCTCTTTCAGAGAAATATAAATATCTAATATTTAATACATGGTATAATTCAAATAATTTAAAATAAAATAAACTTTTTTTCTTATAAAATATCGAACAGTTATGGAATGTACAAAAAACAATATCAAAATAGTTTATTGCTGCTACTCAGTGCTTGGGATTTTTCTTCTATATAAAATTAACCCTTTAAAAGACCAGAAGAATTTTCATCTTTAAATTAGTTTTTATTTTATATGTAGTCTTTAAATTGAAGCATTAGCCTGCATTTGACCTTATAGGCATTTCTTAAGAAAAACAGATATGATTAATTTTCAGAAAAAATTGTACGATTGCCCTTCTTCAGCATTTATTGCATAGGTACATAGGAGGCAGACATAAATTAATATAACACCTTAAAATTGTACGATCTTAGTCTTAAAAAGTCATAAAAAGATTTTTTTTAAAATCAACAGAAATTAGAATAGTTCATTCTAAACAATCAATTACGACATTATAATTTACAACGAATATATTTTCAAAACATTCAAAATGAAAAAATTAAAATATTATTAAAGAAATTTAATCTTCAAAATTAAAAATATTTAAATGTTCCGTAATGTAATATCTCATTTTAGCTAGTTGATTTAAACTAAAATATTTAACGTTTACTTTATAGCAAAAGAAGTACTTTCATAAGCTCATATTTCAGAAAGAGCACTCCACAACAATAAGAAATTTGCATAGATTAAAATGCAACGTTTTTTTTAACCTTGCGTACTAGCCCTCTTAGATTGCCATCAGTCCAACTATAATAAAAACTTCAAAGTCATAATCAGCAGAAACAAATTAACAAATGATATAAAAAAGATGGTTGTCTTTCAATATTTACTAAATAACTCTTAAACATTAACATATCATATTATTAAAATCCTATTGTATATATGTCTGTCTATCTCTGCATGAACTGCTAGACACAGAAGGATGAAGGTACTACTAATACTAAAAGATGCAAAATAACCCAAGGATTCAGAGCTGAAAATTTAAATTATTCTAATCAGTTGAAAAGATATCAAGTTAAAACCCAAAGCAAGTGTAAGATAAGCAGCATAATGGTAACATGAATATTTAAGTGAATATGTATACTTCTATGCTTTCATATATACATCGGTAACAAAAGTGACCGAACACTAGCAAAAATTCCTATGTAAAAAAAGTACACTTCATACGGTTTTGTTAAATAAATCCTTATTGAATCATGTTCTTACACTGACTAAGGACAGGATTCGACAAAGATTCATTTAACAAAACTGTATGAAGTGTACTTTTTTTACATAGGAATTTTTGCTAGTGTTTGGACACTTTTGATACCGACTGTACTTAACAATGCTTAAATTCAATTTTATGTATAGTTATTCAAGTAAATATTAGAACTGTTTTTAAAATGCAGTCATTTTCATTCCAATTTCAGGAAAAATACCTAAAAACCCAATGCAGTAAACTATTTTTTTCCTTTTAATTTTCTTTCATTTTTAAATAGCAAATAAAGCACCAAGGCTCAACCCTACCTTTCCCACTCTTCAGTGTCTTTCATTTAATTATTTTATGCACATATTTAGACTGGAGTAAATTTGAATTCTAAGGATTTTTTATTACTTTTTTTTCCCATACACTTCTGATCGTATGCTTTTTTCCCCTCTATGCTGAATTGTGGTGGAGAATTAAAAAGTGAAAATTTTACTTAATTAATAGATTATTATTTTTATTAAAATCACACAATCAACTGTGGAAGAAAATAATATTTATTAAAATTTCAATAAATATAATAGATTATTTTTCTTAAAATTTTGCTAGAACAAGCAAAATATAAAACTTTACATATTTCTAAAATGTTAAGGCTGAAGATGCAACGATGAAAATTCCAAGCTGATTATGACTTTGAAAGCTTTCGGTATATCAAACCATGTTATTTGAACTGCAAAAATAAACACATACGCTAACACAAATGTTTTAAATGTATTTGCTATATTGATAATTTTTTAGGCAACTTTTAAACAGCTGTAAAAAAAAAAAAAAAAAATGTGTATTTTTTAAAAGGAACTTACTGAAATAAATTTTTTTAAAAAATGCTTTTTTAAATAGATGTCACATGAATGGATGATCATTAAATGCATAATAACATTGAAATCACCGGTAATCACAAGACCAAGTTAAATTATTTTCAATTCAAAAAAGGAAAGAACAGCTTTAACAAGATAAACTTTGGAAATCTTGGCATGTATCAAAAAATTTCAAAAATACAACACACATCATAATCAAAGGAAAAGGTTTTTTTTACCAACACACAAAGACTGTACATTTGTTAATTAGGAAAATCAGGGGTGAGGGGGAGACTTTTCAGGAACTACCCCTGGATATTTTGGTGTGTCTGAATTTCATGTGTTAAATTATTCTGTTTTTATAGAAAATTCCCATTTTGAATATTTAATTTGCCTTATGATATATTGTTAAATTATTACTATAAAAGAACTCTCCAAACAATAAATAAATACTTTTAATTATAACCATATAATATGTCATTCATTAGTAAACTTTTACTATTACTTTTGCCAATCATCCTGCATGCAAGTAGCAGTTTTCAAAATTTTTGCATGTTACATGGTTTTTCACTTTAAAAATGTAAATGAAATCATTACCTTATCATTTTGGTTCATGTTATTCGAACTACATTAGTATGCAAAAATATTATTCACAAATTTAAAAAAAAAAAGAAAAGGACAATAAGAATTTTAAAATATAAACACTACAGTTTGAATAATAATGTGTAGTTCCAGATTACAAGTACTTTTTTCTGTGCCTTCAGATGTATTTCATACAAAAATAAATTATTAATAAATTTATAAAAGACGCATTCAAACATCCTTTATTTTCATTTATAATTAATTTCAAGTGAAAGAAAAATCCTTTTTTACTTTTCAACTAACTTTTTTTATTTTTCTTGATAGAAAACATATCAAATGTATCAAATATTACATACTATATAATTTTTTTTTCTATTATAAATTAAAAAGGAATATTTAAATTTAAAAATAAGTAAGCAAAAGATAAAGTTTTAAACTTTAGAATTATGCCTGTCCTGTCACACTATAAAATAATTCAGGTTGTCTATGATTATTGGATATCAGAAGTCATAATCAAAGTGATTTTGGAAGATAAGGCTACCATATACTTTATCTCCCACATATTGCTTACTTATGAAAAGAGTTCTGACATTAATACGTTCATGCCAGCGCATTCTTCTCAAAAGTATCTGAGCACTAGCCAATAATTCTGATATCAAAAAAGTATACTTAAAACTGTTTTGTTCAATAAATCCTTGTCGAATCCTGTTCTTAGACTGACTAAGATCATTATTCAACAAGGATTTATTTAACAAAGCAGTATTAAGTGTAATCTTTTTGGACAAGGATTATTGCTAGTGTTCGGATAATTTTGCTGTGAACCACTGGTGGCCCGCGCCAGCATGAACGTGTTAAACATTTCTTGAAAATGAAAAAAATTTCAGCAAAAAAGTTAGATATATTAATGTGTTTCTTTAATGATTCTGCCTAAATCCCTCTCCATTTTATTCATGAATATAACATCTTTCTTTAATTGTGACAATTAAATTCTTTTACTATTACAAATTGTTTTTTCATCATTGAATAGTTGAAATAGAAAAGCTGGAGTGACGAAATTTTGAAATATATGCAAATTGAGTACATTCTTTGTGTGTTAATAAAACCCCTTTTCTTTTTACTAACAGAAACTAAATATTTATACTGATATACAACACAGGGAAAAATTCATTTCAACAGAATAAAACAATTTGAATAGCTAAAATTTAATCAGTGCTAAGTTTGAAAAGTGAATAATGCTAGTTTTTCAAATAGGCAGAAATTGGAAGAGTTGAGAAACAAAACTTTTTACAAAAAATTTCTTTTCAGTAACCGGAATTTGTTTTGTTTTTTTCAATCTCCAAAAAAACATTTCTTATATAGAAATATAAGTAGTATTATTTTGCTTGGTCCTACTGCAAATACATTAACTGTTATTTACAAATACACAAAACATTTACAAAAAAAAAAAAAAAAAATTATACAAACATATTTATATCAGAAAAGTAACAAGGTTTTCTGTTTTGATAAGTGTAGCAAGCAACAAAATTTTTCCCTTACTAAATAATTTTGTCCTAATTCAAGACTAATTAAAGTTTATAAAAATAATAAAGAAACATTTAAGGGGGAAAAATACTGGTGTTTTATTTTTATTATTATTTAAAGTTGCATGAATAAGGAAGATTTCTACCTATACAGACAAAATAATTTGTTCTTTATTGATTTAATGAAAAAGAGTTTCATTTGTGATTCTACATAGTATAAACAGAAATTTATTTAAGCTAATCTTAATTTAATTTTACTATCATTGTAACCACTATCATGAAGGAATGTTAACTGTAGACCTGAAAATATTCCACTTGCCACACAGTGACTAAACAAAATAAAGTGGCAACTTAAAAAAAATAAACAATTTATTTTTTTCTCCCTCCCATGGCCCATATACGCATGAAAAAAATATGGCATATTTTAGAAATAAGACAGAGAAAAAAAAAAAAAAAAAAAAAAAACAGGATTTTTTGTTGATTTGAGGTGAAATAATCACTTTTTTCATGAGAGTTTTGAAAAATTAACAAATTGTGTCTATAGCGGCAAATAAATATTTCTTGAAAAATTTGCAAAAAAGTGACAAGAATACTCTAAGAATCTACTAAGGACCATTAGCAAGTAATTTAAAATGTCAATTTTCAGGGTTAGTTAACTGATTCTAAAATTGTTTTGTTACATAATAATTTCTTCAATAACTATTATTAATGATCATCTTCCATTATTGTCTAAAGTTACATCAAGTTCATCAACTGCTTAAACTTTCCTTTGTATAAACAGTTTTTTCTTTTTATTATGTAATACATAATAATAATTAGTACAAGAACAAACATGTACTTTTCTTAATTAAATTTCACTCATTTATCTCTAACCCATGATTTTTTTTAAAATAGAATGTTTTTTAAGCCTATAAGGTAGAAATTTCCCCTTTAAAATATTCAAGATCACAGTTATGTATAAATTAAATTATACTTTTAAAAATATATGAAGTATAAATTATTGCAATTTTCAGAAAACTGAATTACGTATTATTATTTCTGCCATCACTTTTTAAAAAAAAAAGAAAAACAATCTAAAAATTATTTTAGATTATTGCTATGATACATAAATATATTCATTGAATCATTTTTTTTTATTTTTATTATTTATTTATTTATTTATTTTTTGCATAGATACAAATTAAGCTAAAATAAAAACAGTGATGAAATGTCTGTACTTATTTAAGCTTAATGTTTGTTGTTTGTAAATTAAATGCATAAATTCATGAACTATTTTAAGTATCCAGTCAAGAGCTCGATATGAATGCCCACACAAAAAAGAAAACTGTTTTATCTAAATTAGTGTTGTTATTAGTATTACAAATATATCTAAAAAAATATCACATATTACTTCCTAAACTGACATCAGAATTACCTTCTTTATGAAAGGTATGCACTTGTGTACAGTTTACATAGAAGTATTTTTGTGTACTTTATAAATATTGACTAAGGGATTGGCCACATTAAAAATGAAATGTATTTTGTACAAAAGAAAAAAAAAAACATTGAGGTAGAAAGCATTTTGTATGCAACAAAAGATAGTCTTGAAAAGACCAATTACTGAGTAGATTTTTCTTTTTGGAAAAATTATTCAAGGCTACACATCTTTTTTTTTATACCTTGCAGTATGTTCGTCTCGTACGATACATCACAGGTCTTGGTACATGAGAGATGCAAGGTTTTTCTCTTCATTTTCACCATACAGGCTAAACATTTTCAGGAATATAGATTAAAGAAAACACTTTTAAGAAACTAAATTTAGCACCAATGGAAAAATCGAACAACCAAGGATCAATCCCTTGGAGGAATGATATAAAAGAGGAGATGACGTGTCCTAAAAAACATGAAGCCAACATTGTAAATGCAGAAGCCATTAAGTCACGCTGTTACATAAGAAATTCTACATTGTTATTGTGAAATTGTGTCATTTATGGGATCACTCGAGACATAAGTCATTGTGACTACAGGTCTCAAAAGCTGTCAAATAAATAAAATAACACAGTACCAGCCAATGTTTTTTGGTAGACTCAATATGGCTTCTTGGTTTTTATCAGGGTTCCCACTCTTAAAAAGGAAAAAAATCCAAGTACTTTTCAAGGCCTATTTGAAATTTTTCAAGGACTAGGGAAAATTGCAGAACGCTAGGCATATACACAAAACTTTAGTAACTACTTTCGTTAGTAATATATTTTTTTTTTTTTTATATATAATTAGAATAACTTTGTCTGTTTTCACAATACGTTTTTAATGGATTGACCAAATTAACTTTTACAAGAGTGAAAAAACGATTAGTTCAAGATTTGGAATCGTGATTATTCCAAAGTTTTTAGGTTTGAGTCCTGGTCTGGTCACTTTCTGCTCAAAATTAATGACCAGTCCATCAAACAGGTATGAAACTGGCAAAAAAAAAAAAAAAAAAAAAAAAAAAAATAATAATAATAATAAGTTGAAACTACCCTAATAGCACATCTTTTTCAAATAACATCCTCAGGCTGTCGTATGGATAAAAAGACATCCTATGGATGTTTTCAGGATCTATTATAGATAAGTGTGTTGTTAGGGTATATGCAAAAGCAAGACAGTGCGGAATAAAAATGTTATAACAAAATCATTATATTAGACAATGGCGTGTGCATGTGGAGATGGAAATAGTTTAGCCTTGACAGAATTCGCGCTAACCCTGTCTATTGGAGTTGAAAATTCAAGGATTTTCAAGAACTTTGCACAAAATTCAAGTACTTTCAAGGGCCCTTGAAAAAGAAAATGAAATGCAAGTACTTCTTAAGGACTTTCAAAGACCGTGGGAACCCTGTTTATTGCGGCAGCCATTTTGAGTTTCAGTTCAGTTTCCTCAACATTTTCCACTTATATCATTCTTCCAAGATCAATCCAGGTAAAAATTTTTTTTGGGGACCATTTTCTGACAAAATAAAATATTTTTGTGAAATTCCAATTCATTGTTATATAACCCCCTCCCCCCCCAAAAAAAATAAAAATAAAAATAAATAAATAAAAAATAAAATAAAATAAAATAAAGTAAAATAAAAAAAGATTTTATTTTTGCTGTTACATACAGAGACAATGCTAAATATCAAGTTAATAGCATTTCACTGAACCGATTATAGACAGAAAATTTGTATAAAAGGATAATTTTAATGAAATTTTTAATTTTGTGAAAAAGTCTATTTTATTAATTTGAAATCTGTGAAGAGGGTCTTTCTTATGAAGTAGAATTTTGTAAAGAGTAATTAAAGGGCCCTAATTTTTACCTGGATTGATCCCTGACTGCTCATAACTTTCACTGTTTATAATAAATATGAAAGTACCAATGTAAAAAATAAATAGTGATTACATTTATTTCACTAATGGCTTATACTGGACAGATTATTATGAAATGGATTACATGAAGCAATCCAAAACCAAGTAAATTTTGAAATTGGTTTTATTTAAATATTTAAACAAAAATATTAATATTGATGCATTGATAATAGTGTATGTGTATATTATGCTATTTATTTAAATTTTATGCTTTATTTATTATTCATTTCAATAATGCCTAATTCATCAAATTTTTAATTATCATAATTGGGGTCTTTTTTTTTTTTTTTTTAATCTAAAATTCTTATACTTAAAAATTAATAAATAAATAAACTAACTCTAAAAAAAATTTGAAAATACCTCAAGTCCTTTAATTGAGCAGCATTACTATATATTTCGACTCGCTAATTACAGTCATCAGCCTGATGACGACCGTGATTAGCAAGTCGAAATATATAGTAATGCGGCTCAATTAAAGGACTTTGAGGTATTTTTAAATGTTTTTTAAAGTTTAATTAGTCCTTTTATATATAATTTAATAAATAAATAAAGTTAACCTATTTTGAAAAAGGAAAAAGGCTTCAAACAAAAACATATAACAATCAAATACCAATAAAATATGTCTTTTGAGAAAACTTTGTTAAGTACCCTAAAAATTTATGATTTTCTCTTATAATGGAATTAATATAATTAATGAAAATTTGAATTTCTTAGCATAGATCATTGCATGACAGCTTCATATCTTATGGAAAAATGGAATATAAAGATTTCAAACAGTTATGTGGCAATGAAAATATCTAAGATACAGGTATTCATACAAATATTTTTACAACAATAGAGAAGATGTCATTTCTCTTGATAAAAACAATTATTAATATTATATAAAACAAATTATGAATCACGTTATTTTTAAAACTTAACAATTACATTAAATAAATTAAATCAAGTAGTTGAGCAACATTTCATTTTTTCTTTCAAAAAAATGACTTTTTAAAAAGAACTTTTAATTCAGTTGATAATAATAAAAACACTTTATATTCCTGAAAATGTTATCCATATATTCTGGCGCTATCTCTCAACACCGACTCTTGAATTGCAGATCCTGTCGTCGATATAGTAACTCATGAAAGGCGTTTTTCCTATTGCTCACCTGTAGCAATACAAAATGGGACAAGGCCCGATTCTGTTCTCCAAAACAGCAAATCACAGCTTTACGGGCAATATTTCCTACCCGATGTACAAAAACACAAGGCTGCTGAACTTATTTAATGTATATTTATATTTATATATATATATATATTTAGCTAGCCAAACCTCTCCTTGACTAGTAGCATGAGCTTTTTCTTTCCTTTATAGGCTGACTTCATATTGTCAACTAACTGTGCAAACTGAATATGTCCATCTTGCGCCAGTAGGAATGTCTCACGTGCTTTGCCCAGGAACTCTATAAAGTCACCGTAATGGCGAGGACTTATGTGCGTCAGGCGCGAATGTGTTGTGTTTACATATGCTGATATGGCAGCTTCCAATAACTGACGTAATGGAGGCTTGTCCAGAGAAAGCGGTTTTATGCAGCGTCTTTTAGCGTCCAAAGTCGCAATACCAGGTGCTGCCATAGAACACCGCCTTAAAATGTCAGAAAGCACAGTGGCACATTGCACATTTTTCACTAAGAGGGGCACAAGGTTTGTAAGTTCTGATTTCCCGAGAGAATGCGCTAGAGCACATGCCCAGTGGATATCATTAATGGCAGGGTGATTGTCCTGATTGTATGCAAGGTGGACACCCTTCATAGCTAGAACTGCAAGTTTGTATGCGCGATGAGGATATCCACGATGCTCCATATAGCGAGCCACGGTGAAAAGTTGAGAGGAAGTCATAACGTTTGTTGTGGCAGCATCAACAACTATTTGGTATGCAGCTTCAAAAGCATAGGGATCACTTTCACATAAAGTTAATGCATTCAAAGCACAATTAGGAGGGTCCTTAGTAGCACACTGAAGAGCTAACGTGCGAGCACAACTTGATAGCTCTTCTTGCTGTCGGAAGTCCAGATTTAGTCTCATGACAGTTGCATGGGACATTACTGTTGTGGCCACTGGTCCTAAAATAGGGAAACAAAAATTAGTTCAACTCATATGAAAATTTGTATCAATCAGACCCATAAAGGCTGAAAATGTGTAATTAAATTAATTGTAATGACCAACATATATATTCTTTCCATTTTTCGATATATAAATTTTCTTCTTAATAACTTGATATAAATGCAGCATCAATTTGATGAAAACGAGAGAGATATAAAGAGAATATATTTCAACAGAACAGTTTACTAACTCAATCATTATTATTTTTTTTTATGTTACATAAAACAAGGCTTTCTAATTGATAAATTAAATGAAACTCAATTCATTTTTAAGAGTTGTTCTGTGTTTACATCTAAATGGTGCTAATAATAATAAGACAACTGTTATAATAAATTTATGATAATAATTATACAATGCAAAATAGGTTTTTTCCTTTTCTTTGTTATTCGGTTGTGACTGTTATAATAATAAAGTTTATTTTACTATTTGAAAAAAAAAAAGAAGAAAAAGAAAACGATTTTGTACAATTTAAAAAATACTAAACCAAAAATGCCTGGTTTAAGTTGCAAACAAACATAACTGTTATAAAATGTCAAATTTATACAATGTTTACTGTTAAAAGTGATTTAAAAAGAGTTGCAAACTTTTATAATTTATTCCAGAGCACCTTTAGCCCCGCCTTCTTTTCACACTGGAATTTTTAAATAAGAAGAAAATTATTCTTTAAAATTACTGATATGAAAAAAAGGCGGGGCTAACAATGCTCCGGAATAAATTACAAAAGTTGGCAACTCTGACATTGCAATCCACTAACAAATGTTAAGCTAACATCACACAAGAAA
The DNA here is from genome assembly GCA_963930645.1 of Salticus scenicus. Classification (NCBI taxonomy): domain Eukaryota; kingdom Metazoa; phylum Arthropoda; class Arachnida; order Araneae; family Salticidae; genus Salticus; species Salticus scenicus. The sequence continues at coordinate 285,140,579 of OZ005655.1, forward strand.
CAACTATTTTTGTTCAAGTATTTTGCAAAAATCACACAAAAGTGGGAGGAAGAGATCGATGAACAAAAAAATCTTTTACCAGTGGCTTCTGTTGGTGTAAATAGCTTAAACCAGTTTTGAATAATAGATATCACAGCTTCTAAACCTAACTCAGTGGCACATGTCACTAACCAACGAACCATCTCTCGCCTCCGCCAGTTTAAAGAAGACAGCGTCATCTGCATAACCTGAAAAAGGAGTTTTCAAAAATACCATTAAAATTTTAAATAACCAATTTCATTTTATTCCTAAAATAAAATCATTAATATATAAAAATCACAAAAAGAATTGAAGCTCAATAATTTGGCATAAGCACAAAATCAAGATAAATAAATATTGGGTTATGTGCAAAAAATCAAAGAATAATTTTTTTAAAATTATGAAACATATTTACTGTTTAAGATCTGCAAATCTTTCAAGCGTGCTATCATACTATCATTTCAACCAAGGCCTTAGCCAGAAAAAATTTTTGTAGAAAATTCAGTCTTTAGCACATAATGTTGAGTGTTAAAAATAATATATAACAAAAAATTTTCAACAAATCTGCAACATTTCAGGGGAGGTTTGTCCGTGTGTTGTTGTCATATTGTTGATTTATTTATTTAAACTGTATTTCAGATCGCTTACAAGAAAGAATGTAGATATATGTTTGTAAAATTCCACCAAAACAGACCTGAAAATATCCACCCTCAATGTGGCTATACAGTTGAAGATCTTTAATCCACACACCTTGGTTCTAGAACTTATGTGGGATTATAGATTTTTGCAAATTATAGATCAATGATGCCATTTCCTCGGTATATGAAGGTAATATAAGGTACCTCGGTATATAAGGTACATAAAACAATAAACTTTATTTAATGAAGCTAGAATTAAAATTGTTTGTTTTTATATAATGTAATGAAGGTAATACTAATAAATATATAAAACAATAAAATTTAATTAATGAAGTAGAAGCAATGTATAATTTCAAAACCTTAAATGAGTAATTCATTAAAAGACTGTACTAATACTTCTGGACTGTGATTAACAATATGCAGCCAGATACTTTTAATGTGATCAGTTTGATGCAGTTTTTAATTACTGCATTGTAGATCTTTTCTTCAAAACAAATGCTGGTATAAATTTTTCCTTAAATAGTTTTGTGTATTTTTGACGCACCACCTAAAAAGAACATTCACTAATAGTCCTTAAACATCTGTGAAAATACACAATCCCACCAACGCATATGATGTCATTTTTTTCAACCAATGAGCAATGCTGTTACTGGCAGGAGTTAAAAAACTGTACTTGCATGTGTTTTGTTTGATCACTAATTGAATATTATTCAGACGATGTTCAGATTCACTAAAAAGTATAAAGGCAATAAAAGTATAATTATATTTTTTCCATCTAAAATTAATTATGTATATCTAAATTAAATTTTACACTCATTTTTTTTTTTTTTTTCATTTTAGTATGTGAATTAACATAATATTTTCTCATATACATCCAAAATATCGGATTTTCGTTACTGCAAAATCTTTTGTTTACATTTGCAAAGTGAGTGTGGATTATAGACAATTGCGAATTATGGGTATGCGGATTATAGATCCTTAACTGTATATATAAAATAATTATAAGATAAAAAAACTTTTTATATACCATGTTTTTAAATTTTCCATTGAATCATAGCTATAGAATTACATTAGTACTTTATCAATGTGTATAAAATTTTGTGAGATGCATAATTTAACTTTTTACAATTTTTTAATGTTCACGTTTAATTAAATGTATTTATTTTTATGTTGAAAGAAAATAAACTCGTAAATGTTTTTTGGTAACAATTAAATTATAGCTAATATTTTAATGGCTATTGTTAAAGCTATTAGTAGGTTATTATTTTCATATTTTAATTAATTAAAAGAAAACTAATCAAAAATTCGAAAAGTTGGGCTTTGAAATATGTTGTTATCGGGTTCTGAGCTATTCTGAAAGTTTCAAATGTCTAGCTAGCAGGGAAGTTAGTTAAAAATTGATTGCAAGATCTGTACCAGACAAACAAGAATAGAAGTTAATAAAAACATAGTAAAATAGTGGCAACTTAAAATTATTAATAATATTTCACATTTTCTCTAGGTATCTCATACATATACTCCATAGTAATTGTATATTAAAAGCAAATTAAACCAAACCATGACCAAAAAAAATCCTCATTTCTTAAATCAAGCACAAAAATTATGGTACATTTTGGATTTTTTTTTTTTCTGGAATCATGTTTAAAAAGTAGTAGCTCCATTTGAATTTCTGAAAATTTAAAAGTTATCAGACGTTTATTTTTGAATCAGTAAATAAGAAAAAGTGAAAAGTATATACAGTAAAGTACCGTTTATACGTCTTTCACATTTATGCATCCTTTTACTGAAGTCCCGATTCATTCCTATTCATTTTAATGCAAAAATATTCCGTTTATACGCCGTCAATATCGGTTATATGTCTTTTTCTCTTTTTTAAAATTCGTAAAATTTCTTAAGCAGCAATTATGTTTCGTTCTAAATACACAGAGCTTTTCCTAGAAAGTATCTTAAATGTAAGAATACAGGAATTATCGAAATCGATTATCATAATCATAATTTGAGGGAATGGACAATGGAAAGGTCAATTCAGGCAGCTATCCAGATTAATATTGATAAGTAGACACGTTCTCGAATTTTAGTCTGGGGGCAAACAACGTTTTTCTGAATTATTGTTCTGTTCCATTTGTTTAAAATCTTAAAATGTCTCGAAAGCTCAAAGTACTTTCATTGAAAAATAAAATTGAAATTTTAAAAGATTGACAAGTCTAACAAAAACAGAACTGATAAATAGGTTGAACAAAAACAGAACTGATAAAAAAGAAGAAAAAAAAAAAGAACCAAATATAGATGTATAATTAATATTCAAGATTTGTTCATGTAGTATTCAAGATATCTAATACAATACTCAAGATATGATATGTATAATTAGTACTCACATCATGCAAATATGATTTTTCTCACAACTTTATTAATGTATTTTCACATAAATTTTGCTTCAGTGCCATAAAATTTACAGTAATCAAAGCTTTATTTTTTAAATTTTGATTATACGTCTTTTCATTTATATGTCCTTGTACGCCAGTCCCTTGAGAGACATATAAACGGTGCTTTACTGTATCTCATTTTTATAAAAATAGAACTTTATTTTTCAAATCATTTTAAAAAATAAATTCTAAAACAAGGAAAATATGCACATGCTTTTTGTGCAAGCGATAAAAAAATGCACGTCAAATAAATAAATAGAATGATGTCACAATGTTCGAAAAAAATACTTCAAATTTTGAATACCATTATCTATGTTCTGAAGTTTCAATTGTCGAAGTAAATTTGTAGGGATGTATGATTTGATACCATTTAACTACCTATAAATTTTGGTTAAGATCGGTGCGTGTCAGTTTGTAAGTGTCCCTTAAGACAAAAAGTAATAGTGAAACATAAATTTTAAAATAAAATAAAATCTAAAGACTAAAAATTTTTAACCTGGAAAACAAGTATTAAAGATTACACATACATTTAAATGAAACTATCCTAAATAAAGAAATTGCAAACTGTCTTTATAACACAGATAATTATGTCTATTAAAACTGTCAGAAAATATATGTCTTCTGAGCTGTTATTATAGCTTCTTGTAAGTTGCTACTTCTATTCTTCAAATAAAATGTGATGTCTCTTGCATAGTAATATCTTTTCTACTGTTGCCATGGAATGGTGGGGTGGAGGTGGGAAATCATTAGGAACGAAATCTGGAGAATGAGAAGGCCATTCAAAAAAAATTATCCATAATCATTGTTTTAGGTTATTTCTATCAAGATCATTTAATTTAATTAATCACTATCAATATCCCTTTTTGTTCAAGAACATAATGTTCTGCACATTAATTTCATCATTAAACAAAAAAAAAAAAAAAAAAAAGACAGAGAGAGAGACTCCTTGTTAAGCAAATGTGCTGAAACAATTGACGATCTCTAATGACCATCATCTTTACAGACATATATAGTGGTTCTTTATTTCGCAAATTATGTATATATATTATATATATCATAATGATGATCTATTAAGCATATTAGAAGCCAAGCAACAGATACAAGATCACTGAAACACCAATAACCAATAAGATAAAAAATTTCTTTGAGAAGTTCAGAAAAAATGAAAAAATTTTCATCAGGGGTTGAAATACACAAATTTAAAGAAACCAGATTTATTAATTAACAGCCTGCAAAACAAACGAATCAATAAACGAACACAACACACAAATCTTAACTTAAAACCATAAACTATATCGAAATTTATGAAAAATTAACTTAAGAAACTTAAGAAAGGAAGGAAGGAGGCAAGCGGCAAGACTTGTGACTTGTCTGTGGGGTTAAACTAGTTTCATATATATCTATATATATATATATATTTTTTTTTTTCTAATTTCTGCAGGCAAACATTGGTAATAATAAAATAAACATCAAACTAAGAAGCTCAAACATTATTTCTTCATTAAACTGAAAAATTAATAAAATAATTAATAAACTGTAAACAATTATTCCAAATTTTTCTATACAGAAATACATCTATTATTTTAATATTGATCACAATTTGCCGTTATCAATAAATGACAAATGAAAATACCTGAAGGCCCAACTGAAATGCAGCATCTAACAATGTCGGATGTCTCCCTCCACCGTCAGGAGGCACAGCTATGCGAAAAGCATCTTGGGCAAGTTTAAATAATTGTGAGGAACTATGAATATTGCGCTGTGCAGATTTTAAAACAGTCTGAAGTTTGACAACTTCACCTAGATTTAAAAAAAAAAAAAAAATTAATTAAAGATCTGTAAATATACAAGTATAAAGTTAAACAAGAAATACTAAGTAAGTGTTTGAATTTACTTTTCGCTGCTGATAACATAGTCGATGCTAAAGCACACTGTTGCACTTCAATGTGTCCTAAAGTGAACCAACGTGGATAACGACTAAGAACAGAAGGATTGAGAGAAGGGTTTATTATCATCTCCTCAGAATCTTCATGCTCTTCAAGAATTGGTAATCTGTAGGTACAAAATTCAATATTTAGGATTTAATTATGCAGCACTGAAAACAACACAGCAATTTATGCAGAAATATTTTTAAAACAATATAATATCTTGGGAGGAAAAAAACTGAATACAGATTTATGAATATTTTGTATCGATATTAACTTTCTTTTAATTTAAGTTAAAACTGTAAATAATACCATTTTTATAATATTCCTTACCAAAAAAGAAAAGATAAATTTACAAACCTCATTGCACGAAGGCCAACGCTATATGCCAAGTCTGAATCGTATGGAAGTAATGCAGTAAATAGATACTTGGCAAATGTATGCATTGGAACACTTTCTGGATGAATTCCACACCCAAGACCACTGAATGGACCACCTAAAATTAAAACATTGTTTAATATTACAATACGAATGGTCAATAAAAAAACAATAGCTCCTTCTCTATTTTGAAAGAAAATAAATTTTCATCTAAAAAATATTAAAAGCTCCCATTTTATTTAATTGCATGCTTTAAAGCATCATTTTCAAAAGAAATTTCTATAAAAATAATAATAAAAATAATAACATAGCAACTGCTGCAGAGATGGAACATTAGCACAGAACTCATATTATTAAAACATTTTTTTTTTCTCTCTTCTTAAACCAATGATTTTCTAGATGGAGAAATTTTTTTAAACAAATACTAGTATGAGTTCTGCACCAATGAATGTTCCATCCCTGTAAGGAATCACAATTTTGTATTAGAAAAAAAAAAAAAAAAAATCTTTTTTTAACAGAATTTAATTTAGTACTCAAGTTCCATATTTGGCTCACACTTTTCCTCTTTACATATTTCAACTCTTAGATTTTGCAATAGACTATTTTTTATTATGAAAAATTTAAGGTGGTCTATTGCAATAATAATAATTATAATAGTAATAATAAATAAATAAATAATGCATAAATATCAAATAAGGTAAATTATATTTATAATAAATTTTTAAAGATTATTTTATCTTTTAGTGAGAAAGTAACAAGGCACAAATCTCTGATACTAATGATACATTAGCTCAATTGTACATATTTAATCTAGCATCAAATATAATGAATTCCACAATTATGTATTTTAATGTTTTATTGTAGAAATTGCACCAATTCACATTCATATTACATTTATATGAATCATATACTTTTATTATATACAATATGATAAATAAAGTTTTACAGTTAAACAAAAAAAAAAAAAAAAAAAAAAAAAAAAATATGTTGCAAACTTTGTCCAATATTAATAATAATCCCCTATCAATTTACTTATTTATTCCAGATGAAAATTTAAATACCTAGTACATTTACTTTTTAGTAAAATATCACATTTTAGTGTAAAAAATTTTTATCATACAATCATTATGCATTTCTACTATGATAATTACACATTTGTCATATCTTCAAGTAATACACAAAATATATATTCATACCTTCCAACAATAACATGGCCTGCTTGCGAAGAACAGCCACTAAAGTGCCATCTAATTCTATGTCATGTAACTTTGTAATGAGGCGATCTTCATGCTTGCAGGCCTTCTCTTGAGCATACAGGCCTAGTGGCATAACACGCTGCTGTCCTAGACCTATGAGAGCAGCTTCTACAGCCAGGGAAAGGTAAGTTTCACTACGATCTCGGCTTCCTGGAACAGAGACATGATGGTACCTGGGTCGCTCCCGGGGAGCAGTTGGAGTGGTTTCTTCATTGGAATTTGATATTGATACATCTAAAAGAAAAACAAATGAATAAATAACAGAATAAATAATAAACAGAATCTCCTACAGATTTTAATAGTTTTGCCCATAATGGTTATTCCTTATCTGAATGGTAAAGTGTTTTATGGGTAATGCAGGATTTTGCTGTGTGTGTACATCTATCCATGCTGCATGAATGTGTGCTAGAGTTACCAGATCGCATGCTTTCCTAAGTTCAGGGTAGACAGAGCATTTGATCTTTTTTTGTTTTCCTTGACTTTTCCAGGACAAGTAGAGGAAAATTACCTTGACTTTTCCATGTCATTTTTTTTTTTTCCATTTTGACACAATATTTTATAAATTAACATTTTTTTTGTCTAGAATTTTGTTCATGTAAATGAAATTTTACAACTTTTTAAAGAATTAGTCGGAATTACCTGACTTTTACAAATTTCAATGAAATTCCCTGCCTTTTCTGTGATTTCCAGGTTGCCTGAAGTTGTATGTTTTGACACATATCACACGTTATACAGTTAAACTGCTCCCATACAAGGATTTCTTCTGTTTTCTTTTACATAAAATAATTTTAGTAATTTTGTTAATATTTTTAGGGTTTATTATTTTATTTAAAAAAAAAATTACTGTTTTTTTTTAACGTATTTTTCACTGCATAAATGTCATATGCATGCATAACAAAAGAAAAGACAGTTTCCAATTGAGGTGATAGGACATTTTAAGTAAATAGGCTGAACTCTATGAATTTTCATGTAATTTTATCTTGCATTACATAAGTTTTAAATTCTCGTATATTTATAAGAAAATTTCTTTCAAGAAATCACACTATTGGCATATTCATAGTAGTTTGGCAGAAAATGAAAAAAGTCAGTAGTATCATAAAAAACATTTTAAAAAAATCTTTAATTTTTAATAAATATAAATCTGACAACCCTAGTGTGTGAACAACTGTAACCTGTAATATAGGAAAATGTTTCACCCTACTTTATTTCAGGTTGACAGTGAGTGACAAAACTCATAAAAAGCAGACGGACAGCTTTGTGGGTTCACAAGACATTTGAAAAAAAAAAAAAAAAATGTATATATATATATATATATATATATTATATATATATACAGGCCCCGTGGGCGTGGCAGAAACACGTCGACAATGTCGCAGAAACAGAAATGTTCTTGCAGAAAGATTTTACATAAGTCAAATAAATTTTGCCATTGTGTTAAAAAAAAAAAAAAAAAAAAAAAGAGAGAGAGAGAGAGAGAGAGAGAGAAAGAAACTCAAAGAATGGTTTATAAACTGTTCTGCAGAACAAATTTTCGTTTCTGCAGATGCGATCGCCTCAATCCTGAATAAGGAGATGAGATAAAGCGGATGTAACTCACTTGGGTTAGCTTTGATACGGCATGCATTAGCGATTCGTGGTGCGATGATATGATTCGGTGTATCGACACTTTTCACTTGTAACCTCTTCACATCGGAACCTCTTCACAAACTTTGTTTTCGCGCCGCGCCTGCCGCTCGTGTCGTGTGTATTTATCGTATTGCAAAAAGATGTTTTTCCGAAAGAATGTGGCTTTGCGATCATTTTCCGAATTTTATATTTCATGCATTTTCAGATTCATGCATAACAAAACAGCTGCATCCAGTGATTTTTTTTTTTTTTTTTTTTTTAAGTACGTGATTGCTGCTGTACAGATTTTCATACATTTTCTGATTTACGCACGACAAATTAGTTGCATCTAGCGATTTTTTTTTTCTTTAATGTATGCGTAACGTGCATACGTACGTGGTAGTAAATACACGTAATTTTTTAAAGCTGCAGTAATTTTAATGTTTGGTTCAAACTATGCAATACATTTCACAAATATATACAGAAAAAGAAAAAAGAGAAAAAGAAAAAAGAGAGAAAGAGAGAGAGAAAGAAACACAAAGAATGGTTTATAAACTGTTCTGCAGAACAAATTTGAGGAATTCTCAGAAATAAGACTATGGGGAAATTTGTAACGTCTGTAGTCATACGCAAAATAAAAAGTGAAGCTTCAAACCTTGCTTCAAAAAATAGAAAATTAAGAAATTAATCTTAAAAATACTTCATTGATATTTAGCATTTTATATGTAGTAAAAGGTCTTAGCAATAAATATTAATAGGTATCTTAAGTTATAAAATTGGTAACTTTTCTAATTTTTTTCTTTACTAATCATTAATTATTTTAATTGCGATTAAAATTCTTAGCTTTATATTTTGTTGTTTAAGCATATGAAGTCGTTAAAAAACTATTAATTTATTTTACAAAAATACTCTTATCATTCGTTTCTACAGCTTGTTCATTTCATTTTTTTAAACATTTGAAAAAAAAATTTTATTTTTTTTAATTAAATTATTGCAAATTAAATAGTTATTTTGAATAAAAATCAAACCTAAGGTTTTGTTGAATATATATATATATTATAAGCAAAAGGAATTTTATCTAATAGTAGTTGTTTTGAATAAATACCAATTAAACAGCAAATGCTTTTATTTATTTATTTTTATTTACTTATTTGTATAGATATCAATATCAAATATTACTTTTAATTGATTTCTGTTTATTTCATTCATCTGTAATCATTATTTTCTATTATAGATTTTATCCATGAAATCTGTTACATTTCAGATTTCAACAACTCCTTCAAAATTAAATATTTCACTTGCCTCAATCTTTATGAAACTATTTCGACTATGCTTTGTCTATAATTGTGTTACTTAGATTTTGTATTCTGTTTTTTTTTTTTTTTTATGTATATAATGATAGTATAATTATACATTCTGAATTCTTTATTGTCAAATCACATTTTTTAAATTGCAAATACACATCTAATATCTGTATATATATATAAATTACGTGTCACGATGTTTGTCCGGGGTAAACACCTAAACTAAGGAACCGATTTTAATGAAATTTTGCACACTGTGTGCAGTTTGGTCCAACTTGAGAGATAGGATAGTTTTTATCTCAATTTATTGTCACAATATTGTTTTATTGCAATTATTTGTTAATTATAGACCTTTATTAAAGTTGCTCCAAAATATCTGTGAGTTCCATTAATTTAATTGTTGCCAAAAAAAAAAAAAAAAAAAAAAAAAAAATACGAGTTCATTTTTTTTCGACATAAAAATGAATACATTTAATCAAACGTGAACGTTAAATAATTATAAAAAGTTAAATTATGCATCTAACGAAAATTGACGTCATAATCAATTTAAAGATTTTATACACATTGATAAAGCGCTAATGCAGTTCTATCATAGATATAGTAATATATATAGATCTCTCATCCCCATGTTATCGTACAAAGATTTTTGATGCCGGAAAAAAAAAAAAAAAAAAAAAAAAAAAAGCTTTGGAAACAGCCATTAAGTGGTATTGAAAAAAAAAAGAAAAGAAAGAAAGAAAGAAAGAAATATGAATTTAAAACTGTATCTGGAGTCTTCCATTCCCCTTTAGCAAATAAATTATTCATAAATTTTATTTGCTAAAATATTAGTATGTATTCCCGTGTGTATTCACTCGGGGAAAGACGGCCATATTTTGGTAAAAACGTCGTCTTTTCCCAAATGGAAAGGAATAACTTTTTTCTCCCCAATGATCACTCTATTCTATATATGCTATACTATATCTATGAGTTCTATACGCAAGCGAAGTGTGACTCACTGACCGTCTGTGCAGCCAAGAAAAAGATTTCCTATGTTAATTGCCCACTGGATTTTTTGTAAGAAATTATTAAAAATCGAGGAAATTTATTTCCCGATTTTAATCCTTATATTTGGGTATAGATATGTATTAGTTATCGCGGGTGTTAGATTGAATTATTTTGCTGTCAAATTGACAAAATTTTAATTTTAAATTTCAAAACTCTGTCTCCCTTGGCGTTTTTTATTATTATTATTATTATTTGGCGATCAAAAGCGTAGCACGAAAATATACATGCCAGATGTATGCATTGTACGAAATGTAATATGTATTATTCATTGTACGTATGTATGACATGTAATATGTATTGTACGAAATATTGTTTCATATTATTCATTACTCTTTTAATATAAGTTGTTAAAATAACCATGATTTTTGAAAGGAATTAAATATTTTCGCCAGATAATTTGGCGATATTCTTTTTTTTTCGCCAAGGATGACAGAAATGAAATCTATTCCGCTGCAAAATATTAGTATCTTACATCAGATATTTTATTTAGACATTTGAAAACAAATTTGACTTCAAACTATGATAGAATATTTATCATTTTCCTTTTAATTAGTACATTATTAGTATATTAAAATTTAAAAGCATGGTATATAAAAAGTTTTTTTTTTTTTTTTTTTTTTTTATCTTATAATTATTCTTATCTTAATCCTCAATGTTTCCCATCTTTATTAACTTGAATTTACTATTAAAATTTTAACATACTCAAAAATTTCTCATCACTTCGTTAAAATACACTAAACTTTTCCAAAATCTTTTTCTATTTAAAATGATACATGTATTTACTTTAAATGTCCAATATTTCATAAGATTTCCAATTTTAAAGTTTTAAAATATTTATCAAATTTACTTATTTTTCTGGTTTAGCCTTATTGTTTTCCTTTTTATAACTACAGCTGTTGCCCTCTTTAAAATATTTAAAATGATGAGGTCATTTTATAGTAAAATTATCCATTATAGCATATATTATATTTCACTCCTCCATAAAAATTGATTTTAAAATCGTCTGTTTCTTTTATAGTTTTATTTTAATAGAATTTTAATAGAATTTAATTTATATATTAGTCATTTTAGCAATTTTATCCAAAGTAGCATTAGAAATAATATATATCACTTCTCCATTAAAATTTATAGGACCCTACAATAAAATTAATTTGTGCTTAATATCAACACTACGAAAATTTTTATCAATCGCTTCCAAATTTTGACCTAAGTTTCAAATCTCAACCCTGTGGGTTTTTACATCGGCTACAACGTTTTCGTCTTTGTTCGTAAATAATAATTTGACTGTACTAAATAGTTTACAGCCGTATAATTCAACATATAACTTAGTCACAGCAACGCGTGGCCGGGTCTGCTAGTATATATATATATATATATATATATATATATTTGCAATAGATATATGCATTTATGCCTAGCTAAAATTAAAATTCATTGGTTATACTGAATATTATTTACTACTAGCAGGCTATGCCTGCTTCGCTGGTCACTATTTTTAAATGAATCGCTATAGTTAATGAATTCTCAAAATTGCATCAATTTTTATCATGCGAAAAAAAAATGAGAAAAAAAATGTGATTGGATAAAATGTCGCAACAGGTCCCCACTGCCCTTGGCTGCTCAGGCAATTGTGCGCTGCGCGCATGCATTTATGTTCACCACTCTTAATGAATCACTATATTATCGTAAGGGAAAAACATAAATAAAAAAAAAAAAAAAAAAAAAAAAAAAAAATTCTCCCATCAATGGAATAATCGGTTCGGACCACCACTGCCTGCGGCAGCGCATACAGGCGCGCAAGGCTCGCATGCTCTTCCACCTACCGTTCCCGCCCCTCCTAATTATTTTAGACTTTAAAAAATACTCGCAGTCGTTCTCTCGGGCTTTTAAACCTAATAATACTAATTTCCAACATTTTACAGTAAAACCTTTCTAAGTTGGACATCTACGGTTCCAAGAAAAAGTGTCCAACTTAGAGAGGTGTCCAACTTATAGGGGTTAGACATAATGTTAATGGATACATTCCGTTCCGAGAAAAAGCGTCCAACTTATAGGGGTGTCCAACTTGAGAGGTTTCACTGTATCTGAATTTCTTTTTTTGATCCCTTCCCGCCCTTCATAACAATTCTGTACTTTCGAAAATATCCGAACTCAAAACCTAACAACACTAATTTTCAGCGCTCTAACTCTTATTTATATATTATTGCCCTTTCACCTTCCCTTCCCATCTATCCTAATAATTTTGCAAATTCGAAAATATACGCAATCGATTTGAAAGTATCAAAAACCTCCATGTACCAAATTCGAAAATATTCGCTATCGATTTGTAAGTATCAAAAACCTCTATGTACCAATTTTAAACGACCCAACTCTATTTTTATTTTTTGCCCCTCCGTCCCCTCCTCCCACCCCACCTAATAACTTTACAAATTCGAAAATATCCGCAATCGATTTGTAGGTATCAAAAACCTTTATGTACCAATTTTGAACGGTCTAACTCTAATTTTTTTTTGCCCCCCCCCCCCCCACCACCACACACACACACACCTTCTGACCCTCCTAATAACTTTACACTTTCAAAAATATCCTCATTTGACTTTCAGATCTCTAAAACCTATCTGTATCAATTTTGAACGGTCTAACTATATTTCTATTTTTTTACTCCTTTTCCTGCCCCACCTGGAACGAATTTCTAAAATTAAAGAAATTAGTTTTTATGTATTTATGGGAGCTATATTTTAGAGTAAAAATAACTTACACATATATATTTTTTTCTGTTTGCAATATAAAGGATTATTTCAAATCACGTTTTGCCCCCTCTCCTCCCCTCTTATCTGTTTTTCTGTTTGAGATATGAAGGTTTTTGTGAAATCACATTTTGCCCCCTACGCCCCCTTGGGGGGCGAATTTCGCAAAATCGCTTCTTAGGGGGTGTTTACACTATATGCTCTATAATCTGACCTAGTTTAGAGTCAGTAGCTCCAGTAGATTTTGCTGTGTGTTGATGAGTCAGTGAGTGAGTGAGTGAGTGAGTGAGTGGAAGTACTATTTTATATGTATAGATTTAAAAATGTCTTATTTTGAATTCGTAAATGTTAACTTCACAAACTATTCCTGCAGAAAGATTTTGGTGTTGATGAAGCTTGTCGCAGAAAGCATAATAAATTTCTGTCACAGGGTATACAGGCAAGTCACAAGTCTTGCCGCCTGCCTCCTTCTTCCTATCTTGTGTTTCTTGGGTTGTTTTTTCATTAATTTTGATAAGTTTATGGTTTTAAGTTAAGATTTGTTGTTTTACTTTATTGATTTGTTTGTTTTGCAGGCTGTTAATTAATAGATCTGGTTTCTTTACATTAGTGTATTTCATCCACTGATGATTTTTTTTTTTTTTTTTTTTTTTTTTTTTTTTTAATCTTATTGGTCATTGGTGTTTCAGTGATCTTGTATCTGTTGCTTGGCTTCTACTATGCTTAATAGATCATTTTTATTATATATATATATATATATATATATATATATATATATAATAAAGATGATCTATTAAGCATAGTAGAAGCCAAGCAACAGATAGAAGATCTCTGAAACACCAATGACCAATAAGATAAAATAAATAATAATAAAAAAAAAAAACATCAGTGGATGAAATACACTAATGTAAAGAAACCAGATCTATTAATTAGCAGCCTGCAAAACAAACGAATCAATAAAGTAAAACAACAAATCTTAACTTAAAACCATAAACTTATCAAAATTAATGAAAAAACAACCTAAGAAACACAAGATAGGAAGAAGGAGGCAGGCGGCAAGACTTGTGACTTGCCTGTGGGGTTACACTAGTTTTATGCCGGCAACACTCCCCCAGCCTGCCACAACCAGAACAGGAACCATATGGATATAAAAATGCAAATTTCAAAGCAGATGAACAACAATGAAACCACGAAGCCACAATGAAATTCACCGATTGATCACATTGTGTTTAACAGTACAATTAGAACATTAAATATAGTTGACAACTCAAAAAGGAAAAAACTGAAATTTTAATGGAAAATGAAAGTTTGCATAGTAATACAAAGCAAATGCAACAAGCCTTCTACTTTTTTTTTTTTTTTTTTTTTTTTTTTTTTAATTTAATTTCATATATATATATATATATATATATATATATATATCAATTTACAGTCTTTATATGCAACAATTATTTTGAGTTGAAATTATGAAACTGAACTCTTCATCACACAAATAAAAATAGTTTTTTTTTTTTTTTTTTTACTTCTAAAAGCTTTCTAATTTTTGTGAAGGGTTTATTTTAAGTTTGACGATTTTTATGAAGGGTTTGTTTTTAGTTCATCAATAATTATACTCTGTTTTAAAACCATACATTTCTGAAAAAGGATTGTTTTCAGCCCCTAATTTTTCATAGCTAGACCCTTAAAAATATATTTTTTCCAAAACCAACTGATAAAATTTGCTTCTTCTTTCTTTCTTTTTTTTTTTAAAGCTGATTGAGAATGATAACTATTGCAGCTTTATTTCCTTATGTTCCCAAAATATACACTTTTCATGCAGATGATTAATGAAATACATACTCATGAAATCCAAAGGAAAAAAAAATAAAAGTGGCAAATTGTTTAATTTCTTAAGTTGCCATTTTATTTTGTTTAGTTGCTAAGTTGCAAATAAATTTCTTCATATCTACTAAAAGGTAATGCCGAATAAAAACTTTTTGAAGCAAACATCATAAATTGCAAACTTACTATAATTGTTTCATGTTGCTATAATAGCATGTGGCAGTTGCAAGTTTTAGCATTTAGGATGTTTATTTACAAAATTTTCATCCATTATTTTTTTGTGCTTATTATGTGAATGCAATTTTGGAATAAATGTGGATAAAAAGCAGTAAAAATTTAAATAATACAGTCATGTTCAGCATTACATTAGACTTAAACAGAGAGGAAAACATTACCATAATAATGATCAAAAGATTTAGTTTCAGGTACTAAAGAGGATTCTGCAAGAGTATCAAAAAGGGCACCAACGGGATCCAACGGATGACCTATCCAACCTTCAGAATTAAAATGTAAAGGGTTGCTAGTGATGCCAGAGCTTGAACAGGGAGCAACTTAAAAAAAAAAAAAAAAAAAAAAGATAGTCAAATATAATACATAAATATAATCCAAGAAATATCCTTATTTTTCTTAAATTTACTGATTAAAGACTAATACACATACATCATTTTGTTTATGCACACATATTATTATGTATTTCGATAGTATACACACAGGAAAAATATTTTTATTTTAGTATTATGGGAAACTTTAATTGATTAACTAAATACAGTGGTTTCCAAAAAAAAAAAACCACATAGCTTAAAAACACAGGCCATGAAGTGTTTAAAATTTTGTTGAATTTATTTATTTTATTATTATTATTATTTATTTTATTTTATTTTTTTATTTTTTTTTTTTGGGGGGGGGGGAAGGGGTGAATTTTTTAAACAATACTTTAAATACTGTAAAGCACTGTTTACATGTCTCTCGTTTATACGTCCTTTTAGTGAAGTCCTGATTCATTCCAATGCATTTTAATGCAAAAATTCTTCGTTTATACGCCGCTAATATTAGTTATATGTCTTTTCCACTTTACTAAAATTTGCAATACTTCTCGACCTGTCATTATTTTCCATTCTAAATGAGACGGATTTTTCCTAGAAAGCATCTTAAATGGAGAAACACAGAAAAGATCGAAGAATACTGATCAAAGAATCAATTGAATTCACAGTAGAATTTTTAATACTCATAGACAAGCAGCAGATCAGACGAATATTAAAGATTTCCAATGTTATTAAATAAATATCTGTAAGGACATAAATCGTATGCTTATGCACACAGATACGCAGTATATATAAGTGATATTCAAAATGTGTTCATATATTTTAATTTAGAAAGTCTGAATTTATCAACCTTAATTAATTTAGAAAATTTGGAGTGGAAGGATGATTTTTATACCAACTATGTGAAAAATACCAGAGCCGGGAATCGAACCCGGGCCTTCCGCTTGACGCGCGGATGCTCTACCACTGAGCTACCCTGGGTGATAACCAGCTAGGCATTTCTCACATAATATTCATTGGCAAGGTCACCGAGTCTGCAAACGCAGCCATATCAAATGACATAATTATTCGTGGCACAACTCCAATAGACCACGAAATTTTAATTTAGAAAGTCTGAATTTATCAACCTTAATTAATTTAGAAAATTTGGAGTGGAAGGATGATTTTTATACCAACTATGTGAAAAATACCAGAGCCGGGAATCGAACCCGGGCCTTCCGCTTGACGCGTGGATGCTCTACCACTGAGCTACCCTGGGTGATAACCAGCTAGGCATTTCTCACATAATATTCATTGGCAAGGTCACCGAGTCTGCAAACGCAGCCATATCAAGTGACATAATTATTCGTGGCACAACTCCAATAGACCACGAAATTTTAATTTAGAAAGTCTGAATTTATCAACCTTAATTAATTTAGAAAATTTGGAGTGGAAGGATGATTTTTATACCAACTATGTGAAAAATACCAGAGCCGGGAATCGAACCCGGGCCTTCCGCTTGACGCGCGGATGCTCTACCACTGAGCTACCCTGGGTGATAACCAGCTAGGCATTTCTCACATAATATTCATTGGCAAGGTCACCGAGTCTGCAAACGCAGCCATATCAAGTGACATAATTATTCGTGGCACAACTCCAATAGACCACGAAATTTTAATTTAGAAAGTCTGAATTTATCAACCTTAATTAATTTAGAAAATTTGGAGTGGAAGGATGATTTTTTTTTTTATACCAACTATGTGAAAAATACCAGAGCCGGGAATCGAACCCGGGCCTTCCGCTTGACGCGCGGATGCTCTACCACTGAGCTACCCTGGGTGATAACCAGCTAGGCATTTCTCACATAATATTCATTGGCAAGGTCACCGAGTCTGCAAACGCAGCCATATCAAGTGACATAATTATTCGTGGCACAACTCCAATAGACCACGAAATTTTAATTTAGAAAGTCTGAATTTATCAACCTTAATTAATTTAGAAAATTTGGAGTGGAAGGATGATTTTTATCACCCAGGGTAGCTCAGTGGTAGAGCATCCGCGCGTCAAGCGGAAGGCCCGGGTTCGATTCCCGGCTCTGGTATTTTTCACATAGTTGGTATAAAAATCATCCTTCCACTCCAAATTTTCTAAATTAATTAAGGTTGATAAATTCAGACTTTCTAAATTAAAATTTCGTGGTCTATTGGAGTTGTGCCACGAATAATTATGTCACTTGATATGGCTGCGTTTGCAGACTCGGTGACCTTGCCAATGAATATTATGTGAGAAATGCCTAGCTGGTTATCACCCAGGGTAGCTCAGTGGTAGAGCATCCGCGCGTCAAGCGGAAGGCCCGGGTTCGATTCCCGGCTCTGGTATTTTTCACATAGTTGGTATAAAAATCATCCTTCCACTCCAAATTTTCTAAATTAATTAAGGTTGATAAATTCAGACTTTCTAAATTAAAATTTCGTGGTCTATTGGAGTTGTGCCACGAATAATTATGTCACTTGATATGGCTGCGTTTGCAGACTCGGTGACCTTGCCAATGAATATTATGTGAGAAATGCCTAGCTGGTTATCACCCAGGGTAGCTCAGTGGTAGAGCATCCGCGCGTCAAGCGGAAGGCCCGGGTTCGATTCCCGGCTCTGGTATTTTTCACATAGTTGGTATAAAAATCATCCTTCCACTCCAAATTTTCTAAAATAAATGTGTTCATATAGTTCTTAAGAAATGTAATATAATACTCAATATACGATACATGTAATTAGTACCCAGTCATGCATTAATAGGATGATTTTTCTCACTTTTTATAATATTTTTTTTTTCTTTTTAATAAATATTGTCTTAATATATAATACACATTTACTAACTTAAGAAAATTTATTAATTAGTATTTTCACATAAATTTTGCTTAAGTGTCATTAAATTTGTAGTAATCAAAATATTATTGTTAAAATTTCAATTATACGTCTTTTCATTGTATGTCAGTCCCTTGAAAGACGCATAAACGGTGCTTTACTGTACACATATACATGTAAGTCAGCATATGTAAAAATAAAAGCAATTGAAAAATAATTAATGTAGTAAAAGCATATGGGTAAGTTATATTAATATAATTATTTTTTAATTAACAAATTAAAATTTACCCTATAAAATAAAATGCAAAATTACGATATATATATATATATATATATATATATATATCTAATATAATGTAAACTGCTATAACAAATTTATTATTTTTTATTGCATTTTAAACTTAAACAATTTTTGCTTAAGCATTTTTTATTTATTTATTTTTTAATTCAATTTAAAAACTTTTTCTTACAACTAAACAGCCATTTTTTTCTTGTTCAGTGTGTTTTGCATTAAAAATTTCAGGCTTCAAAATTTAGACCTTGCTTGTAATTAATTTTCTCTAGTTCTTAATTCGATTTAATTCACGATAAATCACTTAATATCAGAACTATTTGTTGAAAGCTTTACTGTAAGTTTCATTGTTTACATCAGTTGTGATATCCAAAATTTAGGGAGTCTAGTGTAATTAGTTTTGGTATTTTCCCATGTCTATGCTAGTTTTACATGCACTTAAGGAATTTATTCTTGAAAGACCTTCAATATTTTTTTAGGAATAAATTTTTAAGATCACACTTTCAAACACATGTATTATAGATTATCCTACCTCCTCTGTCTTGTTCCGCTTGCCAACGACATTGCCACTCTCTCTGCTGCCTTTTCATGGTCCTGACAATAGCTACAGCTAAGCGCAGTGCTTCTGGTTGATAACCATGCGATCTTAAGGCTTCAACACGGGCACATGCAGTGGGGATATGTTCTATAAAATGGCAAAAAAATCAAAATGTTAAAAACCAAATCTGAAATATCAAAATCTAATTTTAAACACCCATAAAAGAAATAATAGAAAATAGTTAATTACTTGTGACAAATTTGCATTAAAATTGTCACACATTTTTTTAAGCATGTAGTATGACTGTATAATTTGCCAAAAATATGGCCATCTTTTTTCAATGTGGAAAAAAAAAAAAAAAAAAAAAAAAAAGAGAGAGAGAGAAGTAGCTAATCCTGTTAAATCGTTATGATTAAATGTAGAATTATGTTTATAGGTGCCTAAAATTAGTTATACTACAAGATGCAACAAAATGATTCATTTTATATATAGTATCAGGTACTGATTCCTGTAGTCCTTCAGCTGCCCCTTCATAAAATTCCATTTTATAAAATGAACAAAATACCTTTCACAAAATTAAAATTCATAAAATGTGCCCTTTCACAAAGTTTTATTTAATAAAAATTATCCTTTTGTAATTTTTTTTTTCATTCTTTCAAATAATTAGCTATACTTGATTCAATGAAACAGTATTAACTTAATATTAGGGTAAAACTACCAAACATGCAAAAACCCTGAAAACTGCTTACATATTTGCAGAATAAATGGTAAGGGAGACTTATTAATGACACATCATATAATTATTATTAAAAGTTAGTATTTAATACCTATATTAAATAATACTTGGAGAGTTCTTAATACATTATAAGGCAAATTAAACCTTCAAAATGAGAATTGAAATAATTTAATATGAAATTCAGAGACAGTAAAAGGTTCAAAAACCTTGAATTCACCAGTAACCCTTGAAAGGTTTCACAGGGTGGCTAGCATTTAAACCTTTTCAAATTCCCTGACTTTTCCTTGACTATTTTTCGAGACTTTCCTCCATTTTTCCCTGACTCTCACGTTTATTTTCGATGAAAATTTCACGACACTAGCAAAAAATTTAGTGATTTAAAATATCATTAATAATTTAATGATTAATATAGCTTACTTTCACAAAAAAATTTTAAATTCCCTGACTTTAAAGGAAATTCCCTGACTGTTCCCTGACTTTTCCAGATTTTCTAAATTCCCTGACATTTCCCTGATTCTTTGATTTTTTCCTGACTGCTAGCCACGCTGTTTCACCCCTGCAGTATTAAATACTATATGGAGTGACTACTAAAATGGAAAATTTTACACAATAATTCCCCCCACCCCACTCACCCACAAAACTAACATTTCACAAAAACATGTTGTTTTTCCCAGATGTGTGCCCCAAAAATTAAAACCCCATATTGCCATAAAAGATAAATAAAATTTATATGAAATCTTTCTAATGAGAACATTTAAATTATGTATCTACTCCTAAAAAAAAAAAAAAAAAAAAAAAAAAAAACTAGCTCTAAAAAGAGGCAAGTGATAAGTTTCAGTTAGTCATCATGCAATTTATAAATAAGACAATACAAAATAATAAATTTTAATTATAAACAAAAGGGGTTTTTTTTCAGTTTCACATACATCACAGATAATTTTGAAAAATGAAAAAATAAAATAAATTCAATTTCACACCTGCTAACATTGAAGAATCAAAATAACGGAGATTTTACAAGCGGTATTTTCAGGCCTAAAAAACTTTGATGTGTTTTCGACATATGACAGTATTTTAATAGTTTAATCCATGGCTTCAATTATCGAAAAGTCATATGAGAAACTTAAATTTAATTTAAAAATTAAGTAATTATTAATTAAAAATAGTAATATATACAGAGATTCATGAGAATTTTTTTCAGCAAAAGCAAAATCTTGAATTAAAAAATGAAGGTTTGTTGAAGTTTTGAATAAATTATAGGTATAATTTTTAAAATCTTCAGAATAACGGAGAAATGCTTGAGAATAACGGAGAGTGGAAGAGATTCCCAAAATAATGGAGTCTCCATTGAAATAACAGAGAGTTGGCAGGTATGCAATTTTTTTTTTTTTTAAACAAAAATTATTTAAAAGCATTAACTTATGAGAATGATATTATTTTACGGCCACCGTACAATAAGACAGGGATTTTTTTTTTTTTTTTTTAACCAATAATTCATTATTAATATTAGTTTAATATCCTTACCAGGCCACAGGGGGTAACCCTGGGAGTTAAAGGCCCCTAGGAGAGGTGTTTCTGCATTTGAACTAAGACTATCGTTTTTCAGGATGAACTTAAGATGGGGATCATCCCAGCTCAAATGACATGCCTCTAGAGCACGGTGAAAGATTGTCCTCAGCTGAGGAGCTGTGGTAGGACGATGATGACTGGATGCAGCCATAGGACGATCTCTCGGTCGTTCTAGTACAAAAAGAAATAATTGATTTTTGAATTAAATGTATCAAAATGCATACTTTCATAGATAATAATGGATTAAATTAATATGAATATCTTGAAATGTGAACATACTCTGTTTTGTTTTCAATCGAAATTTCATATGCAATAAAACTAGATGATAATGTATTTTTCTTTTATTCTTTTAAATATAAATATTGCATGACCATTTATTATACGTATTTAATATGCTCAGAATATGAAAAACATTAAACCACATTTAAGGACCTTTTAACTAATTCAGGCATTACTTAGGAAATTATTGGACAAGTTTCGGCAAAATTTTAAAATCCATTTAATTAGAAAAAATAAATAAATATTGAATATCATGTTTAATGGCTTATGAATAAGCAGAATCAAATCTGAAATGAAGGAGAATAAAGCTTTATTTAATTAAAAAAAAAAAAAAAAGTTTAATTTTGCACTATTTTGCAAATAAATTACAAAATATTTCAGTATGATACTACAAGATGATTTCAAGATGATTGATTACAAGATCATATGATTCATGTGATTGAAGGTTTTATCAATAAAGTAAAAATTAATTTAGCTTGCATAATAATAATAATAAATACTTGAATTTTTTATAATGGGATCGCAATGGAATCAGAAGTTAACAAAAATAATAAGTTACTGTACATGTAAAAATGTATTATAATTACCATATATTTTATTATGCTTATATGGTAAAAGATCTAATTTTAATAAAGTGTACATATTTAGCACTGAATACTAAATGCATCATTGAACATGAAACAAATTTGATACACAACATAGTTATGCTTACTTAAAAAAATAAATATATATATTTTTTTTTTTTATAAAAATTATGATATTAAACATTTAATTACTTAAAAGATATTTATGTATGCATTTCGTAATTCTATTAGTTTTATAGTTTGAAATTTTTCGAATGGAGTGTCATAAGGATCAGGAGTTATGATTACAAAACTTATGATATACATTGCCTTAAGAGAGTATAATACTTGTCAACAATCAAGACCCATGTTATTCTATGTGGAATACTTTTTCCATGATTACTCATTACCTTATGTATTTTTTTTTTTTTTTTTTTTTTTTTTTAATTCCATTTTCACATTGAAAAAATTAGTACTTGTTTTTTTAAATTATTATTTCTTTCTAATTTGTAATATTTATTTTTTAGTTTAAAAAACTTAAATGCGTTTTTTAATTAGAAAATAAAAATTTTTCGACTACTAATTTAACAATTATGAATCTTCAGAATACAAAAACAGAATTTAAGGAAATACATTCGGTAATCAATCATTCTAGAAACAAATTTCCTCATGGAATAGCACATACTTTATCTGTCGGCGAGATTAGGTACTATGCACTCAAGGCAATTTTACTACCTATAAAATTTGTAAAGTTCAAATGATAATGCAAAATGTTTAGATTGTTCTATGTAAATAGAGTATAATGTGTTGCATTTTGCAGTATGTGGAGACTTGTATGGTTTATTTCACCAGGAAAACTCCCCTTCACATGAGAGCTGAGGTCACAGGTGATCCCTGCACGAACAGTGCCTTTTCTGCCAAGGAATTTCTTAATGCCAAATTATTTGTGTTTATGAAGATTAAAATAAGTAAATAAATTTACCATTTTCATCATCAGATGAATCTGAAGAGCTGTCATCCATTAAAGGCCTCCGGTTATTGTTGCTTCCCCTCATTGGCCTGAAATCAGCATCTTCTAATGGACAAACGTGCATAGCTGCCCATTTCTCGAGGTACGTTTTCCAATGGGCACGTTCTGCGGCAGTGCAGTGAGGATTTAAAACGATGCAGACCCACAATGCACCTGAAAGAAAAACAAAAAGGAAAACTATTACTTTTAAATTCACATAATAAGAATTGTAGTAGATTTTTTTTTTCTTTTTTTGGTGCGGGAAAAAAGTTACTACAATGTCAATAAAATGTTAAATTTCAGTTACAAAAATCTTAATTAAAAATTTTAAAAATACTTTTTCCATCAGAGTGTCTGTCTTACTTTAAACCTTTTAGTACTGTTCAAAAGTATTATACTTATTACAATGCTTTAATAAGTATTAATACTTTTTTTAGTACCAATTACTTATTATCCATATTATACCTATACATACTTGCAAGTAGTGTGATATTGTTACTAGCATTAAAAGTATTAAGCACCATAAATAACATTAACTTACAAAGTAATAAATTTAGTGCTTCAAATATAAAGATTTTTTTAATCTTGCAAATATAATTTTAAATTTAAAAATTGAATTTTAAATATAATAGTAAAATATAAAAATGAATTTCATGAAGTTAAAACTGTTTTGAACTCTTCTTTAATTGCACACACAACTGAAAGATCTCAGTTCATATTGAAATATAATACAACTATTGATTTAAAATAAATAAATAAAATATACAGTTGCTATTTCTTATTATAAATAGATTGAAATAATGCATATAATTTAAATGAAAACAAAATCTTATTCAGAGCAGAAAATGGGCATAGAGAAAGGAACATTTTATAAAGGAATAGAATGAATTTTTAAGATAATATGATTTAACAAAAGCTGATTTAAAGAAATGAATTTCAAAACTCAGAATTAAACAATAAAACTTTTCTTAAAGCCGTTAAATTGATGGACCTTTTTTAAAATTTTTTATATTTTATTTTGAAGCTGCAAAATACGAATATTTAATGTGTGAAATTTTCTCTTTTCGCAAGTTCAAAATAAAATATTAAAAATTAAAAAAAATATTTTCATTTGAAATTTGTGGCTATTCATTTGAAAAACCACCTCCCTTAACGGCCCTCTTCACTTACCATCACCGGAAGCCCGAGCCAATGTTATTCTATGGGGAAATTTTCTTTACAAATAACTTATTAACTAATACATATTTTTTGATTCTGTTTTCACATTCAGGAAATTCCCAACTGTGAAATTGACGGACCTTTTTTAAAAATGTATTTTTTTAATTTTTAATATTTTATTTTGAACTTACAAAAAGAGAAAATTTCACATATTAAAAATTCGTATTTTGCAGCTTCAAAATAAAATATTAAAAATTAAAAAAATTATTTTAATAATTGTCAATTTAACAGCTAGGAGTTTTCAGAATGTGAAAACGGAATTTAAAAATATGTATTAGTTAATAAGTTATTTGTAAAGAAAAATTTCCCATAGAATAACATTAGCTTCGGCTTCCGGCAGCAGTGAGTGAATAGGGCCCTTAAGAGAACTCTTCACCAATTATCACCATCAGCAGAATCCATAATAATCTATGGAGGAATTTGGTACCTAAATTACTAATTACTCAATGTATGTTTTTTTTAAATTCTGTTTTTATACTCATGTAATTCAGAATTGTTTAATTTGCTCTTGTTTTCCAAAAATTGATTTATATATATATATATTATTTTAAAGCTATAAAATGCAAAAAATGCACTTTGTTCAGCTTTCATATTTTAAAATTTAAAACAAAATATTAAAAATTAAAAAAATCAATTTTTGGAAAACAAAAGCAAATGGTTGTGAGGCACTTACGTATTAACCATTTGATACTGGTGGGATATTTATATTAATAAATATATAAGATAATACAATATTTCACTTTTTGACCACTTTCTTCGATCTAATATTATATATAAAATAATATAACATATACTGTTTGTGTCAGCTGCATGCCAGCGATATATCATTGGCATGCAGTTGATATTAAGGCGACTCTTCATCCACGGCGGCCATTACGAGGTGTCCCATGTTAACCAATGGAAAAAATTACATTCCTTTTTTAGAGAAAAATATCTTAATTAATGGATTAAAAATTTTTGCAATCGTTAAAACAGAAGTTTATTTACTAATTTTCTTTCTCGTATTATTTTTAAAACGTTTAGAAATATTTTTAATTTTACCTTAAAGTCAGCCAAAAATGTCAAAATCTAAAATTTTGACTTTAAAAAATGATAGAAAATCAGTGAAGCGTCGTAGAGACATGAAGAAAAATACAAATAGTACCCAAGGAAGTCCTCTTTCTCAGGACTGTAAAAAAAAATTAATTAATTAATTTTTAGCTGATTTATTAGAGTATTTTCGAAAGGTAGTCTATTAATCCTGGCGTGCGGAGGAATACAGTGCTTAATTTTAGTTGCATCGTGCGAAAGGGGATGAGGGTCATCGGAAAACTACCTCCAAGCTAAGTATCATGTAACAAAGAAAAGGGAGGAAAAGAATAATAGTCTTTTATTGCTTTATTGCTTGTTGCTATCCTCTGGTCAGACGGTTCAGAGTTGAAATCTCAGAAACAGAAATGTTATTTTTTTTTTCGGAAATTGATCTTGTCCTCTGACGCATTTTTTTTATGTTCCTTTTTTCCTTCGTTTCTATGTTTTCAGTTCATTTTTTGATAGTTCAATAAGTCTTTTTCTATTAGTTATATTTCATTATTTTTCATACTGTTTTTTTCTTTTTTTAATTCTTTAGTTTATTTATTCCTCTTTTTAAATATGTATATATTTCAAACAAATTATTCTATGTTCGAATTACAATATATTCTGTCATGCAAATTATGAGAATTTGTTTACATGGATTTGTCTCATAAGCACTTATGAAAACAAATTTTGTGTAGTTATGATTATTTAAAACTTTTTGTAGTTCAAATTATATGTATACCATTTTTTACAGTGTACCTCCTCTACATTGCACATAATGAATGGCAAAAATCTTTAAAATATCACCATGCACATTACGCACAAAGTATGCCATATTATACATGAAATGTGTTGTAGAATTTAGTTTCTCATTGAACTAATATATCTACAACAAAAGCAAATAATTTCATTTCACATACTATAAACATTAGTTTCATTTACACGATTATATGCCAGTTAATCCGTAATACATACCTGCCAATAATCTAATTGATATTCCATAAAATTATTAATACCTGCTCCTTTTTTCTACACCATTTTAATTTTTGAGCATTTTTCTCTAATTGTAATTACGATTAAAGAAAAAATATAAAAAAAAAAAAAAAAAAAAAAGACTGGCATGAATGAAAAAAAAAAGGGGGGGGGGGGTAGTACTAACAGTTTTATGGAATATTAATTAGATTGTTGGCAGTAATGGTAATGTATAAAATTTTAATTATTCTGTGAGATATGTATGTAAAGGATTAATTAGCTCTTTAACCATATGCATATATGTAATAATTTTAAATAATTTTTTTCTTATATCTCATTAGTAATTTTTTTTTTTTTTCGTTAAATTTTTTATTGCATTTGATGAATTTTGCGCGATATGTTTCAATAACCGTTAGTAAGTATAAGATAAATTTAGAAACAGTCGAATCATCCTGATTGTCTATAGGTATAACGCTATCAAAACACCATTTCAGTATATCTTTAACTTAGTTCATATTAAATTTTATCTCTTCTAATACATCAGAAAAAGTATTTCACTCTTAGCTGCAGACAGAAAAACAACTGACTAATTACATGAATAACTTAATATTTTTTTCATAGCATAGTTCAAAAAGACTCTTTTAAATGAAAAACCTATCATTATTTCCCCATTCCTCATACCGACACTTTAAAAAATTTAGTGTAACTGAAAGCCGTGTATGATGGACAGTCATAAATGAGAGGTTATAGCGAGAAGCGAAAATATTCGAGGTAAATTTATATCTTATAGAATATACATTAAATAAATATATATATATAATAATATAATGGAATCTTAACGGATCCTAATTTGTACTTGAACACATTTAAAATTGTATCACGAGCAAATCTAAGCAGAAAAGAAAGTTTATGTTCGTGTAACAAAAATCTAAAAAAACCCGAGAATATTCAATATTATATATGTATATATGTATATATATATATATTATATGATGCGACATTAGAAATCAAATCATACATTTAATTTCAGAACTGAAATATGTGGGAAAAAGGGCAATATTCAAACAAAGGAACTGAAATAACCATAAGAAGGAGAAGAGGCTACCACAGATTATATATACATGAAGGAAATCTCAAAATGAAAACCGGAAATCAAATGTTTTTTTCAAATCTTACACTTTCTTCTTATACAGTAAAACCTCTCTAAGTTGGACACCTGCGCTGCGGTTCCAGGAAAAAGTGTCCAACTTAGAGAGGTGTCCAACTTATAGGGGTGCTTATATTTTTCGATTTAATTAAACTGTATCTATACATGCCTATTAACTTTTAATCATGTCTAAATATAACATAATTAAGTATTCATAACTTATATACAAAAAGTAATTAATTTGCCAATTTAAAATCTAAATTTAAACTGGTACATTGTGACCATAACAACACTTTCTATATATGTATATATATATATACATTA
Source organism: Salticus scenicus (assembly GCA_963930645.1). Classification (NCBI taxonomy): domain Eukaryota; kingdom Metazoa; phylum Arthropoda; class Arachnida; order Araneae; family Salticidae; genus Salticus; species Salticus scenicus. The sequence goes on from OZ005655.1 coordinate 285,168,824, forward strand.
ACAACGCCATCCACCAGTTAATATGCACGAAAATTTAATCACTATAACTTCTCACAATAAAGATTTTGTATATGCATTTTGGTGCAATTTTATTCAATAGACGCTGTGATAGTCATATGGAAAATCAGGGAATGTGATTAAAAGTAGCACCACTTTGTCTACCGATTTACACCCAAATTAAGATAACATTCATTTTCATAATAGCCATATCACTTATGAAGTTTGGTGAATTTATTCGCTCTAGAAATTGAGATATAGTTTTCCCGTGAACGGGGAAAACTGCAGCATAGCAGCGATACCTGTCGATTCATATGCACCCAAATTGAATCAAATTGAATCAGTGTATTTTTCACTATAGATAGATCTCTCACATATTAAGTTTAGTGCAATTATACATTCAAATAAAACTTCGTAGGAAAAATAAAAGGGACAAATGACGAGGAACCCTAACAACCGAAATGCATTGTCTAATCCTTATTTCAAAACAGTCTAAGTCAAAACATGCCTGTAGGTTCTCTACTGGATATTTCCAGGAGAAAGGGACAAAAACCATTCCCGCAAATCAATAAAAAGAAAGATACTTTCATTATGCGCCAAAATTGAGCAATTTGTGAAATTTTCAATTGAAGAAAAAAAAAATATTTTTTTTTTTTGTAAGATGAGACAGAGGTGAATATATTGTGACAAGAAACATTATTTTTTAGGTATTTACAACCATTTCTACAAGGAATAAGTAAGATTTCTAAAAAAAAGTGATAAAATGGAATTTTTATATCTTTTTTTCCTGTCTCATTGGGTAAATGTGTCCAACTTAGGACAGTTTTTGAATGTCCAACTTCCAAGTTAGAGGGGTGTCCAACTTATAGAGGTTGGACATAATGTTAATCCTATGGATACATTCCGTTCCGAGAAAAAGTGTTCAACTTATAGGGGTGTCCAACTTGACAGGTTTCACTGTATATGCAGAGGATAGAATAATAAAGCCTCCCCCCCCCCCCCCAAAAAAAAAAAAAAAAAAAAAATGTAGCCGATTTCATTTAAAATTTTTTCTGTATCTGCTACTTGCTTCTTATACATATAGAAACTAGTAATCAAATGTTAAAACAAGTAATCAAAAGTTAAAATGTGGATACATTTTAAAAAATAAGTTGTGAATTTCAGTTAAATAAAATGCAAGGAAATCTCAAAACGTGTAAATTCATCAAAAAACAGAAATCGAAATTTTTTCTGTTTTCTAATGCATTCTCTTATACATGCAGATGCTAGTAATAAATCAATTTTTTTTAAAAATAAGTAGCCAATTTCAGTTAATTTGAAATGCAAGGAAATCTCAAAACGTGTAAATTGATGGAAAACCAGAAATCGAAATTTTTTCCGTATTTTCTACTTTCTTCTTATGCATGCAGAAGCTAGTAATATATCCGCCTTTTTAAAATTAAATAAGGCCTTACAGTTAATTGAAATGAAAGGAAATCTTAAAACGTGTAAATTCATCGAAATCCGGAAATCTAAATTTTTTCCGTATATTCTACTTAAATCCACTTTTATAAAAATAACTAGACAATTTCAGTTAATTAAAATGCAAGGAAATCTCAGAAAGTGTAAATTCATTGAATACAGGAAATCAAAAGTTTTTCCAAATCTTATACTTTCTTCTTATATATGCAGAAAATAAAATAATGAATCCCCCCCCCCTTTTTTTTTCAATAAATAGTCAATTTTAGTTAATTGGAATGCATTATGTTTTAGTTTAAAAATATGTCTTAAAGTTACAGCTGACATAACTCATAAATAAATAAATATATATATAAATAAATAAAGAGAGGAAGGAAGAAATGGAAGAAAAATAGTAACTAGATCTTAAACAAATAAATAAATAGAATTCATGCATCTTTTTTAATTTCCATATATTTTAAACAGTATAAACTTTAGATCTAACACTCATTCACTTAAATTTCTATTATTCTAATAGTTATTTTCACTTAGGAGACAAAAAAAAAATCTGTAGTCGAAAGTATATTGATGCTATGTCTATACAAATTACTGTGTCTTTGTGTATGGTTTTATATGAGTTTTAAGAAATTGCCAGATTTAACAACTTTCTACTTTAGATATTTTTTAATATAAAAGAATAGCTGTATAAGATGGCAAAATGCATAATAAATAAAAGCATTTTTAAATACCTTCTTGACATGGTAAGAAAACAATTTTTGTAATCTGCAAATCTGGTTAATCATGTCTTTCGAATCGTACCATTTTTAAACCCCCTGCTCCCATAATTAATATGTTAAAAGTGTACCACAAATTTTATGTTTACCTGTTAATTATACAGATTTACGTTTTAATGCATCATTTATTTTATTTATTTATTTTTTAACGAAAGTCCTTTTTGCTTAGATTTTTTCTTATATTACTAGTTAATAACAAATACTTTCTCACGTACTTTAGGTAATCTTCTCAAGTTCATTATGAACTTCCTATATAGCTCTATTGCGTTTATAATATATACACTAAGCGACAAAAAAAAAAAAAAAAAAAAAAAAAAAAAAAAGCCGTATTTGAATATTTTCCTTTCCGCCTTCTACAACCGCTAATTTTATCGTTTAAAAAGCAAATTTTCGAACAGATTTTACTATTAAGGCTCCTATATATACGAGCTGGCGCATCCGACATTTTTTTGCCTTAGGGTTGCCGCATGTACCCGGCGTGATAAACAAACGGCATCCATTGTTTCTACCGTCTTGCTCGTAATTTTAGTGAAATAAACTGCAATATGGGAAGTTGTTCAGCAATAAACTGCTGTAAACACTCTAGAAAAGGATACAAATTGTTTAGGTTTCCTTCGGATAATGCAAGAAGGAGAAAATGGGCTGCGAATTGTCGTCCAGATTCTTGGATCCCAAGACCTAATGCACAGCTTTGCATAGTAAGTTTTATTGTTATTCACTTATACTTTTCTTTGCATTTCTGACATTTATAAAGTAAAAAATTAAAAAAAAAGTATTATTTAAATCTAAATATGTATTTTAATAACCATAAATTATTTTAAGAAACGCTTTTTTTACTGTGTGTTTGTAGAGTCTTGGCGACGTGTTTTTGGTTCGCCAAAGTTGTCTTGTTTCCGTGTCCTGATAGTATTAGGTCGTTGAAAAAACTTTCCAATTTTAATTGGTACGCTCTTTTTTTTTTTTTTTTTTTCCCTTTCAAATGTTATGAATTATTTAAGAAACAGAAACAGATTACTTGTGTTGCTTATCATTTTTGGTCGATTTTATTTTTAGATGAAAATGTCTTAAAACCACCAGTGAAGCGATAAAATCGCCAAGCGGAAATGCTGTCCTCTTACGAGGCAAAAAAATGGCGGTGATGCGCCGGCCTATTATTTATTTAAGGGGCTCTATTTACTATGTTGTCCTTCACATACACTTTAGCTTTGAGTCCAGTGTTAAAAACAAAATGCAATTGTCAGGAAAATTGTAATTTTAGAAATTATTTCAAAAATGGTAAGAATAAGGCAGTTAACGATGCCACAAAAAGTATTAATTTTTGAAGGAAACTCAAAAAATAGTTTAATACTTGCGATGATAAAATAATTAAATGTTAATGAAATATTGGTAAATGGGTTTTAGCAAGATATAAGATTTTTTAACCGTTTAAAATGGAAATTTTTTTAAGCGGCCACGTTGATCATCCAAGCGAGATGACCGTAAGTAAAAAACCATTGCTTATAAAATCGGTTTTTCACAGTCGGGCAAATTTTTATGTTCAAGGAATCAATTAACTCGAAATAAAGCACAATCTTCATTAAAATGGTGCCTGACCGACTATTTTGGAGGAATCGGGGACATTACCGTAAACTGCATTTCAAGATGATAATGCACCTTATATACACGGCGTCTGTGGTAAGTTTATTCACTTCAAATTGTCAAAATTTCCCATCCATTCCCATGAGAACCTATAATTCTGTAAGTAATCATACCTTTTTTCACTTTAAGTTAAATCCCACAATAGAATTCAGTAGAATTTCTTCTTTACCAGACATGGAAATAGTCCTAATCGCTATCGGCTCGAAAATGTTTCGTCTATAAAACGGTGGAGGAGAGGGGAGAGGATTCGATATTTGCAGTCTATAACTCTTCCAGAACTAGAAAAAATTATTCTTGATATTTGACACATTGAAATTTCTGAAATTTATATTAAAACATTGCGTAAAACTATGCCATTGTGTATTTAAGCAATAATTCCATATAAAGGCGGAGTTAACCCAATGCAGAATACGTATTTTTAATAAAAAATTGCTTAGATCTAACAAATAAATAGTTTTATTTGATATTTTAAAATATAACTTGTTTATTTCATATAATAAATCATAATGGAATACAAAGTGTATAGTTATTACATTATGTTCAAAAAGAAAATTTTATGCAGATTTTTAAAAAGTACTTCGTAGAGTGCAATAAAGCGAATTATTAAATCGAAAATGTACATAGGTATCATTTCATACCTTTGCAAACAAGACACTTTTATTTGTTTCAAACATTAATTTTAAAGTTATTACAAATAAATAATCTGGTGTGTCACTCACACAACTTTCTCTCACCCTCAAATTTAATACTATAAATACAGGTTGCAGATTAAAACGTAAGATAACGAGTAATGTTATGTAAACCTGTGTTAAACAATTCATATTAGGCTTCTGAAGAGTTTTATATGATAATTAGTTCTGTGTGAGGGGGGCTACCGCCCCCCTCAACCCCCCGTTTCATTAATGCACTAACATTTATATAGAATTTAATCCGGCTATTAAAAAATAATTCTGTTTTTAAAAAAATAATTTATTAAAATTATTATTTTTAAAAAAATGATCTTTTATGATAAAGCAGACGATTTCCATATTAGAGAAGTAGTATAACATCAAATATCCATAAAAAGTCCATTTTATTCTCAATGTTAAAAAAAAAAAAAAAAAAAAAAAAAAAATCGATAACTTTGTTTTAAATTATCGCAAATCGATGGTTCACCCATTCGTTTTAAAGGTATTGGCGAGCTCTTTTGAAAGATACCCATCATGAAAATTTACTCCCCTCGAGGGGGACTTCCCCCCCTCAGGGAGGGGGGGGGGGGGCGAGGCTCCTACATACCCAAAATTTTTTTCCAAGTTAACCATCTCTATTACAAAAAAAAATTTTCGTTTCATTTGGTTTAGTGCAGTCTATAGACGTTAAACTCTACTTACTTGCAATTTTCCCCACAGACGTAATGTATTAGAATTCTCTTGATTGTCCCTGTACACGAACCATTTGCTTGATCTTAACTAAAAGCTTACTGTAGCATCCCTATATGATACACATTCAGAATACCAAGTTTGAACTTTCTGCCATAATTTGTTTTTGAGATATGCTGATAACAGACAGACACACACACAGACATACAGACACACAGACCATTTGCTAAAAACATGATTTTCGTATTCAGGGGACCTCAAACGTGTAAATATAACAAAATCTGGCGTTCGAAAATTTGACCCCAAAACAATACTTTCTTTACCTTATGGGTAAGAGAAAGTAAAAAGGTATGAGTCATTTTTTCTGCAGTGCGGCTTTTTTTTTTTTTTTTGTCGCTTAGTGTATATATGCATTGTTCCTTTTATAAATCTTAGTACCATTCCTTTCATATATATATGTATGTAAACGGATTACAAATTATATTAAAAGCAAATCTGATAAAAATGGACAAGAATATGTTTCTCACAAACATTATCTCTCTCAGTGTAACTTATTTCTAGAGGCAAGAAACCCCTTGTATCAATTCTACGTTTTTGCCACAGAGGTAATTTGATCTCTCAGACCCCCTCTCGTGAAAGAAATACAAGAACCGATCTTCTGTACTATTCTGCAAATTACGCGGGTTCTGAGAGGTAGAACTATTTTCTTTAAAGGCAGGGATATCTCAGGACCATAGGGGTGAATAGGCAGTCTGTAGAACTTCTCCTTTTTCCCAGTAGAGGTCGCGGTTGTCGAATCTGACTTCTCTGGAGGATGAAGAGTCCCCTTAAGTATCAGTTGTGAATTTTGTGAAAATAAAATGAAAAATGAAAATTAGGTAATAAGTAATTTGGATACCAAATTTCTCCATGAAATAACATGGGATTTGTTTGCAATTGACAATTAGATGAACAGTTCCCTTAACGTTAGCTGTTCTTGATCCAAATTTCCCCCCATAGGATTTGATACTAACTTATCTCCATTAAGGCTCATTTGTACAACTGTGTATCTCTCTTAGGATCACATTCTGCGAGAGCAGAAAATTTAGTTTTTTCCTTTACTTGAACTGATCACTGTCCACCAATATAACTGAGGTTAATCTTTACATGTATAATAATGACATGTGGTTAGTCTTTAAAAAAAAAAAAAAAAAAAAAAAAAAAGTGAAATCTTTATACTTTTGAAATTGCTAACTAAGAGGTGGAGTTCCAGGTTAGAAAAGAGAATTATGTGTCATGCCAATACATTTAAATGTAATTGCTTCTAAATGGGTAATATTGACTTTAAATGATAAAATAACAGTATTTCAACCTAGCTAAGACTGAAAGTTAAAAGCTAATGGTTAATATCTGCTGCTGCCAGGAAACTTTAATGAAAATTATGCTAAGCTGGACAGTTTGTACTAGTACATAAAAAATTCTTGGAAAATAAAAATTATTGCTAAAAAGATCTAAAAATCTAAACAAACTAATATTAATGATTATTAGGAAGCTGCAGAGACATAACGTAAATTTGAATGAGTAAAACGATTTAATTTATAGAATCTATTGTCTGATTTCAGATTTTTCTGAACAACCCCTATTCAAAGGCCACCTCTCTCCAGAGCTATTTTTCCATTTCATCTTTTGGGGAGGTTTCACTGTATTTCATAACAAAAGAATTGCTAAGAACTTTTACTTTCAAAACAAATATCAATTTATGCTTAAATGATGATTGGTTATGCGCAAATTGCAAAAATAAAAAGAACAAACTATTTCATGTAGCATAACAAATCTTCTAACTCACCTAACTGGTCCCATAATTGTCTGCATTTATCAGTCATGGGTGTCCCCTGAGAATGCCATATGACCAAACGTGGATCTGCTAGGAACTGTTCTGTTATTAAACGTAGCATTCGACCTCCATTGGAATCTTTTGCTCGTAACATTTCTTTTACCTAAAATAATAATACATTTCAAATTTATTCATATCAAACTACAAATACCTTGTTTTACATCAGTGGTAATGCCAGAAAATTTTTCAGGAGAGAGCAAATGCCCCCTCATGCCTTTACGTGCCGATGCCCATGTTTTACATAAAATACTATGTTAATTCTGTACTGATAAGTATAAAGGATTTAAGTCCATATTCTTGATTTTTCAGGAGACGAAAAATAAAGTTAAACTAACTAAAAACTAATCAGAAGAATCGATTAGGAAGAAGGGATTATGTTGATTTATACCCTTTATACCGTTCAGTGATTGTCAGTCTTATCTATCTTGTCAGTTGTCTATCTTTAATAAAGGGAAAAAATTGAATTAAATATTTTATACCAAAAATTAATGCTGAATTTCTGACTTGAATCTTTTTTTACCAATGGATTTTATCAAAGACTGAATGACATGGATTTAAGTCCTTTATACAAATCGATAGAGAATTTTTTTCTGAGTCTATGTACTTAACTCAAAATCGACATTTTTGGACTTAAATTCTTTATACTTATCAGTACAGAATTTACAAATGAAATCAGCAATCAAAATAGAGCAATTGAAAAGCAAATGCTGTGAAAATGAGGGGAGGGAAAGAACCCTCCTTCCTCTATTTAAGCAGAATAATATGATAGTATAAAGTATTAAAAATTGAGCAGAAATTAAATGACATACACAGAAAGATCTTTGTTAAATTTACAGTAAATATTTAAATCATAACACTAATGCAGCAATTAACTGAATGTATGTAATAATATATATAACAAATATACATATAGTTTATTTAAGTACACTTAAAATGTTTTAATAAATGAAAAGTGTTTTAAAAAAAAACTTACTTTAGAAAAAAGGCAGTTGAGCTGTTTATTAGCACTATAATAACTTCCCTGAGAGAGATATGTTCTGACTTGTTCTCCAACTTGTTCTTCATCTAAGTGCCAGCTATGTTCTTCATCAGCCGGAGCTCCTGCAGTTGGATCAGGAGCTCCTGAAAATCAAAAAACAAAAGAATATAAGGAAAATTACCATTAGTAATGTTCTAGAATGTTTCAAAAGAAAGTAAAAGAAAAGAACTAAAACACACAAAACAATATGTGGCATACAGGTATGAAATAAATGCTTTACAAAAAAATTATAAGGGAAAAACATTTGTACTACAATTCTCTTAAAATAGTACTTTATTTTTATTTTATTGATGATTTTTTTTTTTTTTCCATTTTTCTGAACTCCTCCTTCATAAAGAAATTTTTAATCTTATTGGTCATTGGTGTTTCAGTGATCTTGTATCTGTTGCTTGGCTTCTACTATGCTTAATAGTTCATCATTATTAAATATATTTATTTATTTTTTGGAATTATTAACTATAATTAATTGAGTTTTCTACAATATATTGAATAACAAATTGTTAAGTTTTTAATCACAGTAATAGCACAAAATTCCTATGGGTGATCTAAAACGTTTTTATCCAGTATCCTGAACATTTAAAAGAATAGAAAACTGATTCCCCCCCCCAAAAAAAAAATAAAAATAAAAAAAAAATAAAAAAAATAAAATAAAATAAAATAAAATAATAATATAATAATAAAATAAATAAATAAAGCACCATAAGAAAAACAAAATTTAAGTAAAAGAAAACCGATACTTAAAGAATATAAATCTTGTTGACAAATAAATCTCTTTACATTTTATTAATTTTTGTGATAAATAAAATCACATACAGTCGGTAACAAAAGTCTCCGAACCCTAGCAAAAGTTCATATATAAAAAAAGTACACTTAATACAGTTTTGTTAAATAAATCCTTGTCGAAACCTGTTTTTAGCTGACTAAGAACAGGATTCGACAAGGATTTATTTGACAAAACTGTATTAAGTGTACTTTTTTTATATAGAAATTTTTGCTAGTGTTCGGACACTTTTGTTACCGACTGTACTTTTTGAAAATTTACAAATATTTTACAATTTTAATGGATTTTAATTTTACAAACTATATGAATTTTCAAATAAATAAGAAATAAAGGATTATAAAAAAAGTTCTCAAGAGATTCTTACACATATTAAATTCTGATGAATAATTTATCTTGATTAAAAATCATTTTAAAACTTTTGCATTTTAAATTCTTCAGATTTATTAAAAGTTTAATGATTTTTAAAATAATTATTTTTATCTTGATTAAAAAACATTTTAAAACTTTTACATTTTAAATTCTTCAGATTTATTAAAAGTTTAATGATTTTTAAAATAATTATTTTGTTTTTAAACTATTTATCTTCAACTCAGAATCATATGTATCCTACAAGTCTGATAATGGTAGTAGCTTTAATGAACAACTAGTCATCCAGAATAGCCCTGTCCCAAGTCCCAACCATTCAGGATAATTGGTTCTCCACTGTAGTAACAATAAAACATTTTCACTGTGATTTCTTATCATTTAGAATTCAGAGTTTAACTATTTTAAGTTATTGAGGGCAAAAAAAAAAATGTTTTGTATTCCACTTCATGGTTATCATATTAAACATTTAAAAAAACTGAGGTTTTATAAAGTTTCATCATGAAAACTATTTAAAAAATATATTGAAGGAATTATTTGGAAGGAGATATTATTTTTGTTTATTTATTTATTTATTTTTAGTACGACAGGACTATTTCTTTCAATCTGGCATTTCGCGTCGTTACCAATTTATTGTGTTTCACTTCGAAAATGTCTGCCAACATACAATTTTACCATTTAATTTCTTACTCTATCTTAAAATATTTTGTGAAATCCATAAAAACTTTTATATATATTTCTTTTTCACTTCTCATCGGTGAGGATCAAACTTAGAACCTTTAGGTTTGTAGTTGTGTACTCTGACCACAGAGCCAATGGGTCTTGGTTGAATATTTACTGATTATTTAGATTAGTGTTTTCAGATATATGTATATATATATATCAGGGTTGGGTTTTTGCCAGCAAAAATGCATTTTTGTTTTTCAGATATATATAAGTTAAGATTTGTTGTGTCAGTTTATTGATTCGTTTGTTTTGCAGGCTGATAATTAATAAATCTGGTTTCTTTAAATTTGTGTATTTCATCCCCTGATATATTTTTTTTTCTTTTTCCTGAACTTCTCAAAGAAATTTTTAATCTTATTGGTCATTGGTGTTTCAGTGATCTTGTATCTGTTGCTTGGCTTCTACTATGCTTAATAGATCCTCATTATTATATACATATATACATATTTTTCCCCACTTCCCATCGGTGAGGATTGATCTCACAACTTCAAGTTCATAGTTGAGTACTCTGACCACAGAGCCAACAGGTCTCGGCTGAATATTTCCTGATTAGTTAGACTTGCGATTTCAGATTTTATTTTCTTTGAAAGGGTGTTAAAATACAAATATAAGTAGTCCTGTTGTACTAAATTAAATTCTGTCATAGACAATTTTATCTATAGTTTTAATGCTCGCAAAGTGACCGTACATTGAGTTTTTTTTAATTTTATATATATATATATATATATATATATATATTTTATCACAACAGTATCTTCCATTCTACATAAGAAGTATGACTAAAAAAACAGTATATAATCAGAACTATTTTTTTTCTTAATTTATAAATAATTCACACAAACCGGCAATTCTGTTAATTAAAGAGTTTGTCTGTAGTATGTCATCTGCTAGCCTTTGAGCAGTTGGAAGAACTTCTGTATGATGTTCTGCTATGAGGTATTGAACTAATTTTTGTAACTGTTGCCGATCCAACTGGAGCAATGTTTCTAAAAAAGGAAAATATTTAGAATTTTGAAAGAAATATACATACAAACACAGAATGAGCAAAGAACATAAATATTTTAAATGTAATATTTTAAATGTATATGATAAATTAGGATTATTGATATTCACAGATTAATATATGTCTTTTAACACCAAGATAATTTCCACTGCTTTTATTTATTTAATTACAGCTTTGAGACTTATAGTAACAATGACTTTTGTCTCAAATGATGTACATTACATAGTCACAATAACAATTCCTTCATTTTTACACTTATTAGGACACCACAAACATCCATGCCTGAACCGGGATTCGAACCCGAGACCTGATGTTACCGACCGAGCCATTAGGCTAGCATTTCCGCTGCTTTGAAAGACTTTATTGATCGTTGCTATTCTGTAACAGCAAATTGCAAACGACACAAACTGTTTGTAAAAATTCCAACAGAAGCTGATACTATGTCGTATTTTTAGTCTAAAATTTATTTTATTGAGGAAAAAAAAAAAAAAAACAATGTAACTATACAAAAATATAAAGGGCTTACACAGATAATTTATGAGAAATGTGATGTAACCTTTCATTATGAAATTAAAAATTCTTTTAAAAATTTCCATATAAATTACATTTTTTAATATTTTGGTTTAATCATATCATTTCGTACAAAATTATTGTCACATTTTTTTTTACATGCTTCAAATAATACATTCTAACACGTGGGTTGACATTTTTGAAATAAGAGATTTTTAGTTATAAAAGGTTAAGGGGAATCTTTACTTATCACTGCTGGAAGTGAAAGTCAATGTTATTGTATGGAGAATTTATTACAACTTATTAAATAATACATATTTTTAAATTCTGTTTCCACATTCAATAAATTCTTAGCTGTTAAACTAGGTTATTGTTTAAAAAAAAAATATTATTATTATTATTATTATTACTATTTTGAAGCTCTGAAATATGATTTTTCACTACATGAAAATATTGCAATTTACAGATTTAAAGTAAATTTGAGAAATTAAAAAAAATAAAGTAAAATCAGTTTTTAGAAAACAATAATCAGTAACTATTGTGAATTTTTTGAATGTGAAAATGGAATTTAAAAATATGTATTTAGTTAATGAGTTATAATGGGGCGAAATTCCCCATAGAATAACATTGGTTTTGACTTACAAGGACGATAAGTAGAGGGTCCCCTTAACCCAGAAATCAAACCTGGGTCATAACAATAACACTGCTCAGCATGAAAATCGACCCCAACACCACTTTTGCAAATTCTTGTGTAAAATGACCTCCTGAATCTGAATATGACGCCCATTTTGCCCTATCACCCACTGTTTCTTAGGTACGGTACACTACCCTCTTTTTATCACTTTTCAGTAATTTTATGGCTATAAAATTGATTTGTTGGGGGAAAAGGATTATGTTAACTGTTAAATATCTTCTGGGGGGCTACAGAGTTGGAAAATTCTAAAACATGAATATTTGCAAACAATGAGAAGATTTGGAGGGGAGGGGGGGGGGATTTGTCACTGAAGTTACACATTACATTTATTATATTTTATTAATCAATTATTATTATTAATAATTATTATACATTATTTTTTTGTTTTTGTTTTTAAGAGTTAAAATAATTCTTTTCCATTCTCCAAATCAAATTCATGGCCATAAAATTACAGAACAGTGATAAAAATTGGGGGAGGGGTTGGCGTCCCCGAGAAAACAGTGGGTGATTGGGCAAAATGGGAGCCATATTCGGATTCAGGAGGTCATTTTACATAAGAGCAAAAATGGTATAAAGGCTCGATTTCTTTCTTTCTTTTTTTTTTTTTTTCTTTACAGCGCAGTGTAATTTAATCTGAAATGTTTAGACAGATATTAATGGCAATATAAAGTTCACATTTTTCTCTTTTAAGTTATATATATATATATATATATATTACACAAAATAACATTTTCCTTACTTACCTGAGATAGGTACTCTAAGTCTGACACTGTCAGCATTTCTTATCCTATAAAGTGCTAGAGCAACAACATGCTGGCACCAAAATATGTCTTTTGTATCACACGTACACGTCACAGATGTTATTTTACACCTGGAAATTAACAACAAAATATAGTTTTTTGAACATGTATGTACAATATTATTTAATTACTGAACATTATCATATATATAACAATTCTGAATTCTTAAAAAAAAAAAAAAAAAAAATCTGGGTCTCAGATGCTTGATAACACTGAAAAATATCATTAAAGTTATTTAGGCAATAAAATTTGTTAGATGAATATTTCTTAACAAATTATAAAGCGTAAAAAAAAAAAAAAAAAAAAATGTTAAACACCAGAAATACTTAAAATACAATTAACATTACATATTAAATAGAAAAATATCTGTCAGTTTATAACTCCTACGAAAGAGTTATAATTTAAATGACACCACAAGACCAATTCATTTAAAATGTAAATCAATGCAGCAACTGCATATTGTAACTAACTTATTGCAATGAAAATTTAAATTTCAATATAACATGTTTAGTAAAGAATAACTGATGATGTATCAATTTTGAAATATTTGTTTTTATTTAAAATAAAGTGCTTGTAAATTATAGGATTTAAAAAAATTTAAACTTCATAGTTATGCATGTAGAAAACACGTGTGCCCACTATTTTAAACATATTATATTTTGATTGACTTTTTTCACTATTAATTTCAATACATAAAATATTCTAACATATTTTTATTTTATCACCTTCATATATATATATATATATATATTATGCATATATATATATATACATATTATACATCTATATTATATATATACATATTAAAATGTTTAAATCATTTATTTTATGTTTTTGCAGTAAGTTTCACTTATGAATTATTTCACATTAATTAATTTTCTAGTAAGTTTTTCTTTAGTTATTTTTGTTACTTATTTACAACTATTATGACTGAAAACATATATTATAATTTCATATATATATATATATATATATGGTATTTTCCTCTATCTTTCATTTACTGAGTATTGCAAAGGAATTAAATTATTCAAATTATATATATACATATATATATATTTACTTGTTTATTTTTATTTCATTTATTTTATTATTATTATTATTATTTTCAGCAATTATTATCTGCATTTTCACTTTTTTCTTTGTTACCATATGGTCCAGCAAAGGATTTGGATGCCCAGTAAACTGGTTTAACATGCTCTACTTGCCTTAAGCTGTGATGGCCTCTGCTCCTTTTTCTTCCTTATAGTTATTATTATTTCCTGTTATACTTTGTTCATAATCATATTTGTTATATATGATCTCATCTAAATGCCTCAGAAACAACCATATTAAATTTTTCTGTAGAAAGCTTCACTTCCATATGTGATTGTTTATTGATTAATTCCAGTCTTCCTTCCCGGTAGATGTTTGATTATTGTAATGAATTATGATTATTATTATTATTTAAGAATTTGAAACTATGTGTAACAAGGGCAAAAAACAGAAATAACAAAACCAATGAAGATTAATCCAAAGTAATTAAGAAAATGAAAATTATTTTTAAATAAGTTTACTCCACAATATCGTTTTCAAGGGCAAATTATTGCAAGAATAAAAAAATTCTAAGACGTTTCTGATAATAGCAATGGATTATAGTACCTAAAATATCACTATTAATTTGTTTAACATCTCAGTAAAAACAACAATAAGAGGCAAATAAAAATAATTACCATAATCACCAATAAATTAATAAATAAAAACGTCTCAAAAGTGTGTGCGAAAAATGGAAACATAATGAAAAACAGGAAAAAATAAAAATACATGTGTAAAATTATGGAATTGTGAAAATAAAATTTGACCATTCCAATTATAATTTTGATTTCAAAATTTAAAACAAAAATATTTATTATTTTATTTAAATAAATTTCTAGGAGTCGGATAAAATTCAATCCCATTTATCCAGATATTTTAATTATGTCTAAATTATCTATGATATGAAATATATGATTGAAAATAAAATTTTATCATTCTAATTATAATTTTGATTTCAAATTTTAAAACAAAATATTTATTATTTTATTTAAATTAAATTTCTAGGAGTCAGATTAAATCCAATCTGATTTATCCAGATATTTTAATTATGTAGCAAAATTTAATTCTATTTAATAATTCAATAACATCATTGGCTTCTGCTGTACATTAAATTAACAGAGATTTTAAAAAGAATTATGTGAAGCTTTCCTATATATTATTTTTTAAGGAGATATATGGTGGACTCAGTGTGTATTTAAGAATATATTTAATTATGTTACATTTCAAGCACTTAAAATAAGAAAAAAAAATCATTATTAGACACAGATTTAAACACATTATACACTGATAAAATATATTATGTATTAACATATATGATTAATATATATTAATATAATTAGCATACATGTTTTAATTAGTGATGGCACGAAGCACAGTTTGGCCGAAGCGCCGAATACCGAAGCTTCGGCCAAATAATCGCCGAAGCTTCGGCCGAAGCTCCGGCATCATTGTGGGATTGTTTTGCAGAAGTCATAAACAATGAATTACTCACAGAACACTCTGAAAATTCATCGGCTAAAGAGCTGGAAGTATATATAAACAATCCGCTTTTAAATAGAACACATTGTCTGTTGAAATTGGTGGAGATGGAGAGAGAATAAAAAAATGATTATCAGATTCGGCCAAACGCTATTTATCTGCTCCAAGTAGCAATATATATAGTGAAAGGTTATTTTCTGAAGCTGAAAATGTGTATGAGGAAAAAAGGAATAGAATTCTTCCTAAAAATGCAAAAACATTGATTTTTTTGCATCATAATTTAAAATTGTGCGATAAATGATAAAATAAAGTAAGGTTAATTAACCTTGTATGTAATATGATGAAAATAAACATAAAAAACAATTTACAGTATGCCAGTTATTAACCTAGAAAACATTTTATCATGTGATAATACATAATCTAGAATAAATTTTATAACTTTAATTATCTGGAATAAATATTTAGAATTTAGATCTAGGGTGGATGTGCAAGTAATGGGCACCCTCCTCATATTCTGGTTTATAAAAAATAAATAAATATTCAGCTTTTATTTATTTTTCAACAATTCTCTGCATGTTTTATAATCCTAGGTTATTGTTAATCTTGATTATTGACTATATTGTTAATTTTGATTATTGACTATACATGAAAACATGACTATGACTAAGTTTCAAAGCTAGAAATATTTAAAGAATGTTTCATGCAATATTTTAATAGCTTCATTTTAAAGCAACTAAAGTTGTTCGTATAATTAAATTGTTAACTAAATATAATGTAATGTAACTTATTTCTTAGCAACTTCCTATTTAAATAGAATATATTATTAATTGTTGAATGATGAATGGTTCAAAAGAGTCAATGCACACAAACTTTTAAATTAAACATAAATTTCTACTATGTTTTATTATAATGTACCATTGTGCATAACTTAAATGGCAATATTTTATATAATAATAATTGTTAAAAGAATATTCACAACATAAATTGTTATAGGCCGAATCGGCCGAATCACGCTCATTATTCGGCCAGGCCAAAGCTTCGACAAAGTGGCCGAAGCTTCGTTCCATCTCTAGTTTTAATATATATTATGCACTGATTGTAAAGATTATCTTTAAAATTAGCTTTTACAAAAATACGTTAGAAATATATAATTAATATTTTCAGTAACAAACCTAAATAGTATTTAAGGTCTGATTTAATTAGAATGCTGAAAAATACTGTTGTATATATAATTAGATCTATATTGAAATAATCATTACTACATACAAATAAAATAAAACGGTAAACAAACCTAATTAAGAAACTTAAAGGAATATATAACCAGGGATCTGTCCAGTGGCAAATATGGGTCCGTTAAAGGACCCATCACAAAATTTTATATCTTAAAAAAGGACCCTTCACAAAATTATTTATCCTAAAAAAAGGACCCTTCACAAAATTATTTATCGTAAAACAGGACCCTTCACAAAAATTTTTTACCTAAAAAAAGGACCCTTCACAAAAATTTTTAACCTAAAAAAAGGACCCTTCACAAAATTCCCCCCCTTAAAAACAGACCTTTGATAAATCTGTTTCGTTTTCAAAACTAATCTTCCATGGAATGAACAGACTGTCTGAATAATCACACGTCTTTTGTTGTATTTTTCACAAAAAGCTGACATTCAATTTCTAACTCATGAAGGGCTTCTATGCATATATGTGAGTTTAGTTCTATAAAAGTGAACTGTCATTGTCTAAAATGAAACCTTAATTGTAATTTTATTTTGCAAAATTACACAATTTCACAAAAAGAGGACTGTAGCCGAAAAGTTCAGAAGAACTTTATTTTCACACTAAATTTAGATTCATAAAAAATATGTATACAATTTTTCACAATTTCCCCAAAACAGGACCCTGTCTGAAAAGTCTGGACAGACTCCTGATAACACAAAATGAAACAATATTCAACAAAAGGAGACAGGTGGTAAGACTTGTGTGATTGCCTGTTGAGTTACACTAGTTTTACGCTAAATTATATTACATTTCTCATTATACAAATAATTGGATATATTATTCACATATCTATCTGTATGTATCTAATTAAAAAATTAAACTTGAATAAAAGAGTAATTGAGGGAGGAAAGAGTGCAAATTAACTGAATGAGATTTCTTAAGCTTTTTAAAAAGATTAAAAAGCTTAACAAAAAGTAATCCTTTTAATACGTTCATACTTTCTTTTAATTGAAGTCACGGTAAATTTCATGTATAAGCTAAAGAAGATGTAAGAAATTTAGCTCAAATGTTTCAAATTTCAAAGATACTGAAGCAAGAAAAATATTGAATTTGCAAGTAATTTAAGATTTTTAAAATACAGAAACTTGATTAAAATTAATAATACAAATTGGTTAAGTCACTTAAGTTAATGAATTCTTCCGGAGACATCAAGAGTTGTTTTATTGCACCTGTACTTACTTGTTCTTTCTACTTTTTATACAATAATAATAATAATAGTAATAAAACTAATAATAATATATATAATATAATAATTTTATATAATAATAATAATTATTATTATTATAACTTGTTACATTATTTTGTGTTACAATTGTGCAATGAAAATCCATATTACTGGTTTTAAAAGTTTTTTTTTTTTTTTAATTAATTAATTAATTGATTTTTTTTTAATGCAATTACAAATGTGAAATACAACAGAAAAATAATATCTTTCTATAAAAAAAAAGATTTTTATTATTTCTAATGTGTAATGAAATGTATAAAAAACACGTTAATAAATTTGTTAATATTAGTATGTATATTTAAATAAAATAATAATAAATAAATAAATAAAATAATTTTACTGAAAAATATTAATAAGTTTTGTTTTATATTAACAATTTGATATGAGAGAGGGTTAGGATCAAAGCCTGCACAAGGGTTCTGGACCTGAGGCGTTCTTTCTAAGGGGGTCCTAGTCCGTATTTACGCAAGTTTCGAAAAAAAAAAAAAAAAAACTCAGAACGGCTCGACTGACGTGCGCAACCGGGGATCGAACTCAGCACTTTATGTCTACCAGCTTTGAGGACGGAACCATTCGGCCACTGGCAAGGCCGAGAGAGAGTCTGTCTTAAAATACTCTAACTACTTAAAATAAAAATTGCATTCCACATGGTTAGCAAAAAAGAAAGCAGTAACATATAACACCAACATTAATTACAGAGTAGGTGAGTGTTGGTGTAGGTGTTGAGGTCCACAGATTATGACAGGATCCCAGGCCTGGATGGATTGCTCTCCGTAGGGATCTTTCTAAAGGGTTTTAGCTCGTACTCAAACGAGTTTCGGAGAAAACTTCAATACAGAATAAAAATAAAGGCAAAATAATTACCTGTCAAATGTGATAGATACTCTACACCTTTTGTCAGAGTCTGAGTAGCCAGGATGTGCGTTGCTGGCAGAACCTTTTGGAGCTGCAACGATGCCACTTAAGTGGAAGCCTGAAAAAAACAAAAACAAAAAAAAGTTTTTTTTTATTTTATTTTTTTTTAAGAAAAAACAATGTGATGTAAAAAAATAAAATAAATATAGTCTCCTTTAGGAAAATTATATACAGTCGAACCTCGTTAACGCGAACATGCTTAACGTGAATTACTTTTAACATGAATTGTTTCCACAATCCCCGTCAAAATGAAGATTAGTTTCTGAATTACCGATAGCATGAACTACTGATAACATAAACAAATCTTTTGTTTCCTCCCTTGAGATTGACGTTAATGAGATTCTACTGTATAATCTCCTCCAGGGAAAAAATGAAATGTAAATAAGGGTGAAATTTTTCAGCTTTTAAACAGAATTTAGCTTATTTTACCTGTTCATACGAATACTTTGATCTTTTTTAATAGATTTAACATAAAATATTTAAATTTTGTTATATAATCCTTTTGCCATCTGAGGTATAGCATTTTGTTTTAATGTCTCTTTTGCGTATGGCAGGATTCCCAGTAGAGAGTGAGACCATGAGAATCGCTCATGCTTCCCCCTCCTCCCCCCATTTTCTCGCACAAAATTTTTTTTATTGTAAGAAAATTCGTGCTCTCTTCAGGGGTCAATTTAGGAAAATTTTTGGTCAGAAACGGGATACACACCATAATAATATAAACATACACTAAGGGACCAAAAAAAGAAAAATAATCTGGTGTGTCACTCACACGACTTTTTCTTATCCTGGAATTTAATACTATAAATACAGCTTGCAGATTAATAGGTAAGATAACGAGTACTGTTATGTAAACCTATGTTAAACAATTCATATTAGGCTTCTGAAGAGTTTTATATGATAATTAGTTCTGTGTGAGGGGGGGGGGGGCTATCGCCCCCTCAACCCCCCGTTTCATTAATGCACCTACATTTATATAGAATTTAATTCGGTTATTAAAAAATAATTCTCTTTTTAAAAAATAATTTATTAAAATTATTATTAAAAAAATTATCTTTTATGATAAGGCAGACGATTTCCATATTAGAGAAGTAGTATAACACCAAATGTTCAAAAAAAGTCCATTTTATTCTAAATATTTAAAAAAAAAAAAAAAAAAAAAAAAGTACGATTTTTTTTTTTTTTTTTTTTTCGTTAAAAGTAAAAAAAATCGATAACTTTGCTTTAAATTACCGCAGATCGATGGTTCAACCATTCGTTTTAAAGGTATTGGCGAGCTCTTTTGAAAGATACACATCATGAAAACTTACTCCCCTCGAGGGGGGAACTTCCCCCCTCCAGGGGGGAGGCGAGGCTCTTACATACACAATTTTTTTTTTCCCAGTTAGCTATCTCTATTACAAAAAAATATATATTCGTTTCATTTGGTTTAGTGCAGTCTATAGACGTTAAACTCTACTTTCCTGCAATTTCCCCCATAGACGTAATGTATTAGAATTCTCTTGATTGTCCCTGTACACGAACCATTTGCTTGATCTTACTGTAGCGTCCCTATATGATACACATTTAGAATACCAAGTTTGAACTTTCTGCCACAATTTGTTCTTGAGATATGCTGATAACAGACAGACACACACACAGAAATACAGACACACAGACCACTTGCTAAAAACATGATTTTCGTATTCAGGGGACCTCAAAACGTGTAAATATAACAAAATCTCGCGTTCGAAAATTTGGCCCAAAAACAATACTTTCTCTACCTTATGGGTAAGAGAAAGTAAAAAGCCGCACAGTAGAAAAATTGACTTAACCTTTTTTATTTGTAATAACTTCAAAACTAATGGTTAAAACAAATAAAACTGTCATATTTGCATAATACCAAAGAGTCGAAATTATACCTATGTACATTTTCGATTTAGTTATTCACTTTATTACACTCTTCGAAGTACTTTGGTTTCGGCTGTCGCACAATGGTCATCTTTTGAACACTAGGCCTAATTAGGCTGGGACCTGCTGCATTTAGTTGTAGCATAATAATAATAACAATTCAAAATATTGTGCTAAAAATGAAAGATGTTTTTCTTATATAAATTTTATATTCTTAGATAAATTTTATATAGAATTTATAGTACAATTCCGATTGAAGAATGATTACTTAACATATATGTATTATTGTAAGTAAATGGCTGAAATATAGAGGTCAATAAAAAAGGAGTAAAAAATAATAGCCTTTCTTCTTTTTGTAGAATTTTCTGAATGTGAAAACGAAATGTTATGTCTAACTTTTTTTTTTTTTTTTTTTTTTAAGGGGCACAAACAGCGTATTAAAGGAACGGTCTACCTATAAATGTCGGTAGCCAAACCGTGTGATATTCTTTGGGAATTACTTAATATCTTAAATTCTGTTTCCACGTTCAGAAAAATCACAACTATTAAATTAGTTCTTTTTCTAAAAAATACCTTATTCATTTTGAATCTATATTGGGGCAAAAATTAACTACGTGCAATTTTCACATTTTGGAGTTTCAGAGGAAAATATTAAAGGTCAATTTTTGAAAATCAAGGACTGATGTAAGGGTTGTGCATTTTCTGAATGTTAAAATGTTAAAAAAAAAAAAAAAAAAAAAAAAAAAAATATATATATATATATATATATAGTATTAAGTAATACTCAGATTGCAAATTTCTTTTTGAATAGAACGGTAGTTACTGATGACTACAGGCGACACGATAGGAAAGGCGATAATTCGCCAAGGCGAGAAACTCCGAACTCCATGCGGTGTAGAAATTTCCGAAAGTCGCCATAAGGTATCCTATCCTATCCAACCAGAACAAATTCGCTTCGTACGAGCTGGCTTGTTAGAAACCCATAATCTATTTTTACTGTATTAGGTCCTTTTTTCTCTCTGCTACATCGTTTCTCTCTCTAGAGCTCAAAAGGAGACTTGAACTCTAGCCCTGTGGAAGCGTGGGAACGCAGATAGAACTGGAACTGCCTCAAGACAGCCAGCCACAGTGGACGACCTTGTGCATACACAGCCGATGAGGGAATAGCAACAAATAAGGAACTTTATATAAATAAGGCTTATAGGGGTGGAACAGGGGAATAATACATGGATGCCTTACGAATACCTAGCCAAAATGTAAACAAGAGGTAAAAAAACGTAATAAGCAGCGCCGTAACCAGGATCACAACCTGGGTGGAGTTCTGACCCATTATT
This sequence comes from Salticus scenicus, assembly GCA_963930645.1. NCBI lineage: Eukaryota > Metazoa > Arthropoda > Arachnida > Araneae > Salticidae > Salticus > Salticus scenicus. The sequence continues at coordinate 285,191,020 of OZ005655.1, forward strand.
GCTCATACTTAATATATATATATATATATATATATATACTTATGTCGCTCATACAGTAAAACACCGTTTATACGTCTTTTTATTCAAGTCACGATTCATTCCTATTCATTTTAATGTAAAAATTCTTCGTTTATACGCAGCTCAATATCGGTTATACGTCTTTGTCATTTTTCTGAAAATGAAAACTTTTCTTGACGGTCATAATTTTATGTTCTAAATAAGATGGACTTTTTTTTTAGAAAACATCTCAAATGGAAGAACACAGGAAGGATCAAAGAATCCTGATCGAAGAATGAATTCAGTATACAATGCAATTCTTAAGATTAGCACCTCATGCGAATATTATTATTATTTTTTTTTTTTTTTAATCAGTGCAGTTTAAGAACAACCTGTATGGACATAAATCGTATAATATCTATTTATTAGATACGGTATATATATATATATATATATATATATATATATAATTATTACTCAAGATGTATTCATGTAGTATTCAGGTATGTAATACATTACGATAATGAGATATAGAATTAGTATCCAAATCATGCATTAATATCATTATTTTTCTAACAGTAAACAACCTTAACTTACTTTACAACTTAGTCTAACAAACTTAAATTAAAAAAAAAAAAAAAAAAAAAAAAAAAAAAATTAATAATAATCGTTATTTTCGAATATAAAATATATTATAAAGAAATATCTAGTGTTACTACCATTAAAAGAAAAAGAAAAAAAAAAAAAAAAAACTGTGTATTTTTACATGAATACACATCACTTCCGTGCCATTAAATTTGTAGTAATCAAAGTGTTATTTTTTAATTTCGATTATACACTTATACGTCCTTTTACGCCGGTCCCTTGAAAGACGTATAAAAGGTGCTATACTGTATATTATTTTGATGAACAGCTGGCGTATAAATGGCGTGAAATAGCAGTAGTACCACCATATGTTGCTATTTCACGGTCCTACCAAGATTTAGTTATTAAAAAAGATTGCTTTAACACGTTGACTGCCACGCGTGTTTACAACAAAATCCCCGTCAGGCCACCTTCGCCTGCTGTTACTCCGCCCCCAAACCTTTTTTGAGTTTCACTGAATTTTATTCAAAATCCGATTCCAAAGCAACCAAAAGAGTCTAGTGATCGCAATCACTTTCTGAATCTGCCAAATACATTCTAGTTTCATAATAAAACAATCGGGAAATTTGCACGTTGAACCATTTGGCCAGGGGCCTTTTTCGTGAAGACCTTCGCCTGCTGTTACTCCGCCTCCAAACCTTTTTTGAGTTTCACTGAATTTTATTCAAAATCCGATTCCAAAGCAACCAAAAGAGTCTAGTGATCGCAATCACTTTCTGAATCTGCCAAATACATTCTAGTTTCATAATAAAACAATCGGGAAATTTGCACGTTGAACCATTTGGCCAGGGGCCTTTTTCGTGAAGACCTTCGCCTGCTGTTACTCCGCCCCCAAACCTTTTTTGAGTTTCACTGAATTTTTTTCAAAATCCGATTCCAAAGCAACCAAAAGAGTCTAGTGATCGCAATCACTTTCAGAATCTGCCAAATACATTCTAGTTTCATAATAAAAAATTCAACAGTATTATTATCTCCTGTCATATATTTATCTAAATATGTTCGGAAATCCTTTGGAAGGAGTCACCCGACGTGGCCTGATGAGAACTCTTGCTGTCACCCGAATACGGGTGACGTGGCCTGATGAGAACTTTTGCTGTCACCCGAATACGGGTGACACGGCAGTTAACGTGTTAATGAAAATTCAAAAAAGTTCAATTTATTTAATCTGTTTTTGAAAGATATACCAATATTTTACACAAGCAGACATTTGGGATGAAATATAATATTAAACGAAATGAACTAATGCTAAATTAGCCGATAAATTTTAAATGAATTTATTTTGTTAATGAATTTATTTTTAATTATTTAACCTATCTTAAGTTGTTATTATTAGTATTATTTCGAAATTCGTATAATTGGCAGCGATATTACCTGTGTAAAGGTGTGTCAAAAATCTTTTTAATAAATTCGTTAATTACATACTTGCCCGAGCTAAAGTGAAAAGTTGACACCCTTTATCGGAATTCCTCCCATCATTGTTTCAATTTCTACTAGTTATCAGGCAAATAGCCACACCCACAATTTAAAATTAGGACACAATGAACTTTTTATATACTACATAAGAAAGTATTGGACTTGTGAAAATGGTCCACTTCCAGCTTTCGATGGATTTACTCGTTTTGAGATCCCGTGAACACTATTCGGACCCATTTTTTGAAAATATCTATCTGCCTTGCATGTGTATTAGCAAACTTTTATGGACGCTGTATCTCACGAACCAATTTACGACATTTAACCCTTTCAGTCGCAGTGTTCCCGCTGATGGAACACCTAATTTTAATTCTCAAGTGCAAAAACTCATCCCGGAAATTTTTTTAGCAAAAATTTACATTTATAACATAGCAGAAAAGGCCCTTTTTTTAAAGTGGAAATTTAAAATTTCTTCTATTTTAATTATGTTCGTAAATTCCGGTGGCAGTATAATTTAAATGATCCGAATAACTTTGCGCCGCAAAGGGTTAAAATACTCCGGAATAAATTGAAATGTTGGGATCTATGCAACTTTTACGAGTTTTTGTTGTCGATAATGTTTACTTATAAAGTTATTTATTTATTAAATTAAATATTATTTGAATTTAATAAGGTTTACTTACAGATGTTTCAGACCGAAAATTTCTCGAAAAGGAAAAATGCTAATTTTTTTTTTTTTAAATATTTATGATCAGTTATGTGTCTAAAAGCCATTTTTTAAATTAGTTTAGTAATTTTTAAAATAAATTAAGTAGTGAACGTTAAAGGGTTAACCAAACTACATCAGAGGCTGATCCAGGGAAAAGTTGAAGCCCCCCTTTCTGCCTCTTCAGAAAATGGGCCCCTTCACAAAATTCAAATACTTTCATCAAGATTTTGTTTTATAAAAATGATGGTTCGTTGGTTGGTTGGGTTTTACGTCGCACTAGTGCTGCGTAATTTTATAAAAGTGATACTTATATATATATATATATATATATATATATATATATATATATATATATTAAATTGTTTTAGTATAATTTCAAATGATTGCTTATAGTTGGTAGTTAGATCAAATCAACGATACTAACTTGATATTAAATTTTATATAGAGTAACCGCTAAAATATATAGGTTTTACACAATAATACTTTTTTCACAAAGATACTTTGTTTTTCACAAAAAAGGGCTCCAAAAACAAAAACCTTAATCGACCCCTATAATATTTACTTAAACTTTGATTTAAATTGGCTCTGTTTAACTTTCGAGAAATATCGCTCAATAGATGGCGCTTCTATACTGCAATTCATCCTATTTAAGAAAAGACTATATCTCAGCTTCTACAGAGTATAAGTGCACAAAATTTAATGTGCATGAAGGCCATGATGAAAAACTGTGCCAATTCAATTTGGGTGCATATCGGCAGACAAGTATTACTATGCCGCAATTTAACCCCGTTTACAGGAATGCAATATCTCAGCTTCTATTATACATAAACGCACTAAACCTGCTTTGTGAGATGGATATAAAAAACTATGCTGATTCAATTTGGGTGCACGTCGAACGACAGGTGGCGCTGCTAAGCTGCAATGTTCTCTATTTACGAGAAGGCTATATCTCAGCTTCTATAATATATAAATCCACCAAACTTGGTATGTGAGGAATATATTATGAAACATTGTACTTGTTCAATTTAGATGTGTAAATATAACCACAGGTGGAGTTGTTGTTATTCACTTCTTTCGATTTTCAGGTGGTTATACATCTATTATTGTATTCTAAAATTGCGCTTATTTTGCATATGTTTAAAATCTTTATTATAATAAGATATGATAAAGAAATTTTTATAAATGTCAACCGGTAGATGGCGCTGTTATATACAATGAAATAGAAGAAGGTTTTGTGATGGCTCCTGCATATTAGTTATTTCAATATCTAATTAAAACGATGCCAATTTCACAAAGTGAAAAAGTTTCGAAATTACAGGCTTCAAAAAGGTCGGAGTATGAGGTACAGAAAAGCACCGAAAAAATACCATTTTGTAAAAAAAACTTACGCATTCGTTAAAAATAAAAACATTGTCAGCATTGCCTTTCCAAAATCATTAAGATATTTTAAAATTTTAAAGCGGAAAATTTTTAATATTTTCCCACTTCTATAGGGGAAGGGAAAAAAGCAAAAGTGAATGCATAGTGTTGAATAGAATAGTTTTAAAAAATAAAAAGCTTATATCTTTCATTTCACGGATAATTATAATATATAGATTAAAAATAAATGTAATACTTTTAACGAGTATAACTAGTAAAATGAATACAGCCAAGATTTAAATTATTGTCTTTATATTTCATCACTTGAAAAATAACAAGGACAACAAAAGTCAAAGTTATTTTAAAATTAAATATTATGAAAGAAAATTTGTTTCAAAGAAAATTTGAAAGTGTGATACATTCTTTCCCAATCTCCTGAAACGAAACTGTTTTAGAGTCCAATATAAAAATATCTTGCGCCCTCCGTCTGGATTTTTTTTTTTTTTTAACCAGCGCCCTTGATCGGTAAAGCGAAAAAGATAAAACAAATGGCCAATACCAATCTTATGTCTTATAGCATAACCTTGAAAATCACGAGATAGTAAACTTTCCTTTTCATCCTTCATCATGGAAAAGAAAAGAAAAGAAAAGATCCACAGTTGAAAGACCTACAATAAGAGATTGTAGGAGAAAGTCGAATATATTAAACGTTGAAAAGATACTCCATTGAGAGAAAGCAAGCAAGAAAAAAAAAAAAAAAAAAAAGTACCACACCAATAGACGTAACTGTCAAAAATGCACCGAAGGACTTATGTTGAAAAATAATAAATAAAAAACGATACATATAAGCACAGCATTAATTTAAAAAAAAAAAAAAAAAAAAAAACTCACAACAATTATTTCGGATCGAAATAATTGCACGATTTTCGCCAGGTGAACAAAACAGGCACAAGTGCAACATCAAAGCGGCAACGCACCTATCGAAAGAAACAGAAATAAACAATCGTGGGTAAGTACCATGGCCCACTATCATGACGGTGGGCCGTGGTAGTATTTGGGGAAAATTAATTCTTACATTGTACACAGAACATTAAAAAAAAAAAAAGCGTGTTTAGATATATTCACGTCCAAATGTGTGTGCATGTATGTGCACATAAAAGTTATTATTATTATTATTATTATTATTTTAATGAATATCCTATTCAAGATTATAGCTCAAAAATAATTCTTAAATTGCCCCCTGTAAGTTGACTTTTTCGGTAAAACACTTTAAAATGCAAACGATGACAATTGACACTCATTTAAAAAATAACTTTGCAACGTAAGCGTATCTTACAGTTTTTGTGGTAAACGAGCTGCATGAAATTAAAAGCCGATATCAATAACAAACTAATCAACCAATAAGCAATATTAAATGTCAAAAAGTAGTTACTGAATCTGTGATAATTTAACAAGAAATTCAGAGACAGCAAAATTTTCCAAAAACCTTAAATTCAGGGGTAGCTCCTGAAAAGTTTCATCCCTGACATAGTTTGTGAGAAAAAGAAATCTGTATTTCATTTATAAAATTTATTTATTCTATACCAATTACTAAAATTTACATGTATATCACTTTTTGTATGTTAAAAGTTAGTTCCACTTTCATCCCTGGTATAGTTTGTAAGAAAAAGAAATTTGTATTTCATTTATAAAAATTTATTCCACATAAATAAGTAAAAATTATATGTGTATCACTTTTTGTATGTTAAAAGTATTGCTTTTTTCGAAATTTTTAAAATTAATCATTAAATATCAAGGTAATCAATCAGTAGCATGATGACAACTGAGTCTCCGTGTGACCCTGGGATTATCCAACTGGTGTGATTTAAGAGGATCCTGACGATAATTAATTGCTAATTAAGTGTTGTTATACTATGGCCCTGGCCCAGCAAAACATCGTGACATTATAACCAGGGCCTGATTAAACTTTGAAGCTAGGGGAAGCTCAGTATCATTTCGGGGCCCCCTTTCATTTCGTAAAATCTTGTTTTTCTGTTACATATTGTAATATAAAAATGCTATAGACCAAAAATTAGTGTGTGTTTATAGTTTTTTTTTTTCCCATTCATATATCTGGGTGGTTTCTATACACAACATCAAAATCGTATTACTTATTAATTAAGAACATTCAGATTTTTGGGGTTAAATAACAGATTTTTCCCGAAATAGTGAGTATTTTATCTTGCTTTATGCAAACTTTCTTAGAAAAAATTCAACCTCGGTGTGAAAATCTGAAACAGAAAATTCAAGATCCTGTTTTTAGTCATTTTGGGGCCCCCTCTTAAATTTTAGAGGGGAAGCTTGTGCTTCCCGAGCCTTTTGGGTAATCAGGCCCTGATTATAACGTTCAGTATGCTCTGACAGTCAAAAATGAAAAGATAAAATAGTTTACATATTTACAACTTGAGACTTATAGTTACACAGACTTTTTGTCTCTAATGATCCTTGTGACAAAGTCACGCTAAATTTCCGTCGGCCTCCCTCTTCGTAAAAAATTGGCGACCTAAAATAGTTTGTCTTAAAGAAATAGAAATCTTCGTTAACTCAGAAGCCTCATCACCAATTCTTAGTGCCTAATATTTCGTGAGATATACATTAAATATGTCTTTGTGTAATAATAATATCAAAATGTGTATGTAATGTATATGCAAAATATATGCTTGTGTATGTATTATAGTGCGTGTGCAATAATATTAAAATGTGTATGTATGAGTGACCAATATTTTAAATCTCTGCTTTATCAAAAAAAAAAAAAAAAAAAAAAGATATAAACAGGGTTCCCACTCAATTTCAAAAATAAAATTCCCTGACTTTTCCAGGTTTTTCAGGTCTATTTTTAGAAAATTCCAGTCACAAAATTTGGTTCGTGACATAAAAATAGATCACGGTATAAAACAGAACATAGCTCAACACATAAAAGACAACATAGTAACGTGACTTGAGATATAAATTTAATGCTCAAAATCATTTTCCAGGTTTATAATGATCATTTTCCTAGGTTTTTGAGCAATATTTACAATTTTTCCTGATATTTCCCTGACTTTTTTCAGTAATTTCAAATTCCCTGACTTCTCCAGGTTTCCCCTGTTCACCCTGACCCGTGGGAACACTGTATAAATTCTTGCTCAAATACAGCGTGTTGATAATTAATTACAGAGGTTGATGCAGGTAAAAACTGGGGGCCCTTTAGCAGACACTTCAGAAAATTTCACTTCACGAAAAGGTACTTTTAACAAAATTCAAATTCATAAAAATGACCCTTTCACAAAACTTTTTTTTGCTAAAATGTTTTTTCTATCTTTTCAGTGTTATATAAAGTGGCTGCTAAAAAAAGGTTTTTACACGATTTTTTTTTTCTTCTTCTCTTTTTCCCACAAAAATAAATAAAAAATGTACAAAAATATTTTGTTATTTCGCAAAAATGGACCCCAAAAATCAGAAGCTGGATGAACATCTGTTAAAGCTGTACATCAGTCAGATTCTCTCTTTCTTCCTTCCCATATTATCATGTGGGATTTTTGTTGCTTCGAACCCATAGAGCATAACTTTATTAAAATGTTCAGAATAAGGGAGAAATGTATGAGAACAAGGGACAGTAAGCAAGTAAGTGTTCACTAAGCTAAAAGGCGACCTATTCAAAGAGTAATATTCAAAAAACAGAATCCGCAAAAACTTCATTTTTGAATGAGATATTCTTATTAAAACGAAGTAACGAAAATCCCATTGGATGACATGGGAAGAAAGAGGCAATCTGGGCTAAATTTTCCAGCTAAATACAGAATATATGTCACAATGTATAAAAAACATCATTAAAGAAGTCTTTAAAAGAAAAAAAAAAAAAAGTCAAAATCAAAATATATATACAGTGAAACCTCTCAAGTTGGACACCCCTCTAAGTTGGACGCTTTTTCTCGGAACGGAATGTATCCATTAACATTATGTCTAACCCCTATAAGCAGGCCCTGACTAACGGCAGGGCATACGGGGCAAATGCCCTGGGCCCCCCTTTTGGAAGGAGCCCCCCTACAGGCGTATGCAGAAATTCTGCAAGCTAAAGAGCTCTTATGCCACTGCAAGGGGGCCCCCCAAAATAGGCTTGCCCCGGGGCTCCAGGTAGTCTAAGTCGGGCCCTGCCTATAAGTTGGACACCTCTCTAAGTTGGAAACTTTTTCTTGGAACCGTAGGTGTCCAACTTAGAGAGGTTTTACTGTATATATATATATATATATTTTTTTTTAAGCTATTATTTTAGCTTTAAATGCTAGCATTATTTAGTGCTGAAAGAAAGTAATAACAGTGTGACGAACATTAGAACTTTTTCAAATTTCCTGACTTTTTCCAGATTTACCCCATTTCCCCCCCCTCCCCCCCAAAAAAAAGCAATTTACGATAACGAGCTTTCAAATATGGCATTTCCATAAAATTTGTCAAAATTCCCTAACTATTCCAGACTCACTTAAATACCCTGATTCCCTGCCGTAGATAAAGTAAGGTGATTTTTAAAATCCCCCAGCTCTCTTCCGCATACACACAAGAGAAACAGAGAGAGAGAGCAAAGACCCTCTTGCACACATGCTGCTTTATCTTAAAAACCATTTTTACTCATTTACTATACTGCATTGTCAACAGTAATATAGTCAAAATTTAATCAACGAATTTTTTAAGAGAACTAATTTCCAAGAAAACAGATGAAATGCCTTTTAGGAATATATCTGTACTGACAAGTATAAAGGATTTAAGTCCAAAAATGTCGATTTTGAGTTAAGGGGACTCTACTTATCGTATCCGGAAGCCGAAATCAATGTTATTCTGTGGGGAATTTTGCCCCGTTATAACTTATTAACTAATACATATTTTCAAATTCTGTTTTCTTATTAAAAAAATTCACAAATGTTAAACAATTTATCACTTTCTAAAAATTTATTTTTTAAATTTTTAGTATTTTATTTTGAGGTTGGAAAATGCGAATTTTTACAATGTGAAATTTTGTATTTTCGAACCTCAAAATAAAATATTAAAAATTTAAAAAAAGAAAGCGTTAAATTGTTTAATACTTGTGAATTTTCTGAATAAGAAAACGGAATTAAATATGTATTAGTTAAAGAGTTATAATGTGGCAAAATTCTCCATAGAATAACATTGACTTTGGCTACGGGGAATGATAAGTACACAGTCAGACTCCAAAAAAAAAAAAAAAAAAAAAAAAAAAATTCTCCATCGATTGATATAAAGGGATTTAAGTCTATGTCATTTAGTCTTTGAGAAAATAAATTAGTAAAAAAGATTCAAGTCAGAAATTTAGTATTCATGTTTTGTATAAAACAAACTATATAAAACTATATAAATCTGTTAAAAATAAACAAACTTCAAAATTAAACGTATGTAGTTTATTCACAAAATTGTATATTATGATAATATTCTGGTTAAAACTGTATTGAACGGATAATTCTTTACACAGTATTTTTTTTTTTTTTTTTTTTTTACATTGTTTTTCGTCCCATATACTTATCAGTACAGATTTAAATAATTTGAATTCATGATTCCCAAACGAATTACTTCAGTTTAACATTTGATTTTAGCAAAAAAAAAAAACCTAAATAATTAGACTGAGTTGAAAATAATTACCGTGTTAAATTTTAAAATGTTCTAGTTTGAAGAATGAGATAAATTGTTTACATTTCTCACGAAAATTTCAAAGCTTACAAGCAAGCGTATGACTGTGTAATTGATGTAGCGCGACGGAATTTTTAAGCCAAGCATTTGCCAAAATGTCTGCCAAATCATATCGATAATGGTTGCCATAGGATGAAGAGCTCCAAAGCATTTGGAAAAATTTTTCTTTATCAGAGAAGGTTTTGCCAAAAGGCGTTCCAGACGTGCGCCTACGAGTACAAGCTTCCGAGAAATGAGTAATGCAAATTTCCCCATCTTTTATCATAAACTAATAGCAGCATATTTCTAATAAATCTCACTTCTTTGAAATGCCTAGCGTTTCTAACGCCGTGAAATGATTCATGCTTCAGATGTATTTAAGGCTAAAATAAATTTAATATTAGCAAATTATAATATGTAATAATAATAATAAAGAATCATTGCATTTAAATTATTCTTTATTTATTTATTTTTTTTTTATCCTATGTATTTCATAGTGTAAATTCATTTGAATTAAAGTATAACAATTTCACTATTAATTGTTAACACTACTATGTAACATTGATGGATTTAAATAACTATTTAAGCTTTAAAATGGGAGTTATAATGTAATTGATACATAACGCAAGTTTAAAATATATCACAGTATTTTTTTTTTTTTTTTTTTTTTTTAAAGGAAGGTTATTAATGAACGTGTTTAAGATAATAGTTAAATTATTGTATCAAACTGAAATGGATTTTAATGAGTGTCTTTTAATAATATGAAATGTTGCCTAACACAATTGTCGATAGCTATTAAATTACTAAACTCATAGACAGTCTCAAATCTCATTTTAAACCAAATAACAAAGTTTTCTACATTATAATAATATAATTGCTATGTTAATTCATTAAAATCACTCACGAATTTCTCGCTAAGTTTTAATTGTGCTTGCTTATTTTATTTATTTATTTTTATTATTTGCAATAATTATTATCTTCATTTTAACTTTCTTTTTTTCAAGGCTTCACTTCCATATGTTATTGTTTTTTGATTAATTCAAGTCTTCCTACCCAGTGTTTATATAAAATTTAATAGCTTTATTGTTCCAAATTAATTTTCAAATAAAATTAAACTAAACTTCGCATAGATTTGTATGATTACAATTGAAGACTAAAAATTTCGTATGCTAACTTTAGACAAGTTCATTTTTGGTATTAATTTTATATATATATAAAGCTGCAGCGACACATTTGAATTTTACAAAAAATTATCTTATTAAATTTTGAACAAAATTTAAAAATTCTAATTAACTTCGATCTACTATTTCAGAACGTGTAAGACAATCTGAATTTTTTCACTATAATCAAAAATACCCAACACTAAGAAAGTATAACTGGTTGTCTCTTTCTATAAAAACGCTGCATTTTTTAATAAATAAGATATTTTATGGAATTTTTCTTCATTAACCCTATCACTATGGCCTGAAAATGGGACATCTATATTTCAGATGAAAAAATTTAAACCACCTCCGATATCTGTATAATTGCATTTTTACCCATAGATACAGTAATATATATAGATCTATCAGCCCCATGTTATCGTGCAAAGATTTTTGATGCCGAAGAAAAAGCTTTGGAATCAGCCATTAAGTGGTATTGAAAAAAAAGAAAAATGAATTTGAAACTGTATCTGGAGTTTTTCATTCACCTTTAGTAAATTAATTATTCATAAATTTTATTTGCTAAAATATTCGTGTGTATTTCCGTGTGTATTCACTCGGGGAAAGACGACCATATTTTGGTAAAATCACCGTGTTTTCCCAAGTGAAATGGAATCACTTTTTTCTCCCCAATGATCAATCTGTATGTTTTTACTATACCTATGTTTTTACTCTCGAGTAACACACAGTGTCGCCAGATGCGGATTTTTTAATCATTAATCACCAATAATTTTTAATTGTAACGTTTGACTAATCACTTCGAAGATTGATAGTCCATTATGTATAGCACATATCACTTTTCTCAAAATTATTGGTGACTACTGTATAAAAATTCCGCCAGACCTGGCGACACCGGTAACATATCTTGGGATGAGATGGGACTGATATGACCTCTCACAATACAATGGGTATTTATTATCTTCAGAAAGTGTCTGACTCATAGTGATAGTGTTAAGATTCTCCTTTCATGCAATGTAAATGATTTCTGTCGTCATTAATTATTATTATTTTACACCTTTTTCTCCCCACCCTGCAGCTTAGACAAAATTTTATAGAAAAATTAATAATGAAAAGAGTTCTTCTAGAACTCAAATATATCTGTGCATATACATACATACATATATACACACACATATATATATTATGGTTTTAAGTTACGATTTGTTGTGTTACTTTATTGATTCGTTTGTTTTGCAGGCTGTTAATTAATAAATCTGGTTTCTTTACATTAGTGTATTTCATCCACTGTTAAATTTTTTTTTAATCTTATTGGTCATTGGTGTTTCAGTGATCTTGTATCTGTTGCTTGGCTTCTACTATGCTTAATAGATCATCATTATATATATATATAGTTTTCTACTAAATTTAAACCAAATGTTAAGTAAAAAAAAAAAAAAAAAAAAACTGAAATTCGCTTGAAATTTTACCATTGAAATATAAAAGTATTTCTTATAAATTGATTTACAAAGTAATAAATAAACAGGTTCAGAATATTTCATCATTAATAATATAAAATGGGGGAGGAGAGAGTAAAAACATTTGCGAGGCTAGAGAATTTTAAATTTTTTCCAAAATAATTAACTCCCCCCCCCCCTTTTTTTAAATCTTAAATAGTGTTGGGGGAAAAAAATAATAATAGTAATATAATGCTCAATATTGCTTTATTTCAACACACATTTATTTAAATTTTAAGACTGTAATTTACACAAGCTTTATAATATCAACCATTCTCGTAATGTTACTCGTTTACGGTATTTTTTTTTATACGAGTATCAAGTTTTCTTTCTTACAAAAAAAAAAAAAAATCTTTTAAAGCCCTTTTTCGAGGAAAAAACACTTTTATAAAACTCTGTCAAAGACAAATTATTCAGTTTAAGTTAAGCGGAATATTATTACAGGTTAAAGTTATAATTTTGAAAAAAAAAAAAACATAAATAAATAAATAATAACAATAATTAATTCTTTTCCTAAACATTAGACACATAATAATGCCGCACAAAAATTAAATTGTCAGGGGAAAAAAAAAAAAAAAAAAAAAAAAGGAGTCTTTGGGGAGAGCAGGGAATAAAGTAAAGTTTACAGTTATATGGGTACAACACACATACCAGTAACATATAAATAAATAAACTACAAATTAAAGGGTGAATGAGTGAACCTTTTGATGCTAAAGGGTATCTTTCTATCTTATCAAAAATATTAAAAGTTTCTTTTTTTTTTTTTACCGGACCATCTCTAAGGGTGAGTCCCAGACCGTCGCCAATTGCCATTGCGCAGCACTAGTGCGACGTAAAACCCAACCAACCAACCCTTTTTTACCGATCAAAAATATATATTTTTTTTTACTTTCTATATTCCCTACAAAAATATTAGATACGTAAAAAAAAAGACTTCCAGTTTCCGGTGGATTTTGCATGTCATGAGAGGTGCAGAATACGATTCAACCATCTTTAGAAAATGATTGTCTGTGTGTTTGTGACAGCTCTAGTCCAAGAATTAATACGGAGGAACTATATATATATATATATATATATATATATATATATGTATATATATAGTTCCACCTTGACATTAATTTGTGCCTATCCATTTTTGAAGAAAATCGTCCAACAGATGGCTTTTCTACCTTTTTTTTTTTCTTCCTCCCACAACTTTTAATATTACATGGCACATGGCAGTATAGAGTAAAGCATTTATAACATATACTATAAATTTTATTAATATTATTTAAATTATTTAACAATATTAAAAGGCACATTAAATGCATTAGGCTGCAACTGTACACAAAATACATAGTGGACGAATTAAAACAAGAACCGAAAAATCAACTACCCACCAACAAGGAACGAATATAGAACAAACTTGGATGCGAATCGATATCCTAAGTCCAATTTTTGTAAATGACAGGGAAAGAAAGAAGAAGAAAAAAAAAATATGCACAAAGGGCTGTATCAACCTGATTCCAGAGCTCTACAAATCCGTCAATTTGCATCCAACACAAGATCTCATTCAAATCAGTCTTTCACACTGATGCATCACTAGTGTTAAAGGCTTAAAAAATAGACAGAAAAAACTGCACTGCCCCTCCTCCCCACATCCCTCTCTTCTCGTGATTCATGCGATCATCGTTCTCAAAAGGGCTACACAGGGGAGAAAAAATTGCCCTGTTAGCCCCTTGGAGCGAGGGGCGAGTATCGATCGGATAGCAGGGTTGCCAGAAAAAGCAAGCCCTCTTCAACAATTAATGAGAAAGAATTATTCGTTGGTAGACGGACTAGAAGCCCCGCGGGAGGAAAGGCCACTTGTCCGCAAGATCTAAAAGGACCCGCATACAGAAGAGGGAAACGACAGAATTTGGCAATTTATGGTTCATTGGCAAGACAGCAGCGGCGCCAATCTGTTTCTTCACAGCATTTGGACTTATATAAGAAGCAGGGTTAAATTAAATTATTCTATGTATCAAAACGAGTTTCCAAAGAATATTAAATTCCAAATTTAACACAGTGTATTATATGTGTATAAACAAAAATAAAATTACAAACTAAACTTTAATCGATTTTAAAAGAAAAATACACAATGCTGTTTTATATTATTACTATATGCAACACAGAGTTGGGAAGATTTCGGACACTATGGTATAAACCATGGTTTTTACCGTACTGTCCAAAACTCCAATGTCCTAAACCGTCTGAAATTGTTCAAAACTTGAGTTTTAGCAGAATTATAGTTTATTAAAATGATACAAATATCTGAAAAATTTACAAAATAATTATATAATTGAGTGTATATACACATATCATTATTGTTATTCTGTAACTTTTTTCAGGTATTTGTCATTGTTCTAATAATACATACAATGAGAGCTATAACGATTATAGTATACAAAATAAAAATAATGAAATTATGGATAATTGTGTTTTAAATATTTATGTTTGTAACATTTACACACACACACATATATTATATATAATATATATATATATATATATATATATATAAGAAATATGAATGAATATCGTTAGAGAAATATTTCTTAAAATATATTTTTTAAAGTTAAAAAAATATCTTGTAAATCATAATAAAGATTATACATTTTTTTTTTTTTCTATCTAAAAAATGAGGGAATATATATGCTGAAATTTTAAATGTTCGTTCTTAAGTTTATATTTATAAGTTTCTTTTTTTCTTTCTTTCTTTTTTTTTTTTTTTTTTTTTTCATATATTTACCATTTTTAAAATGCATAGAAATTTTCGTCCAATTGTAACTTTATATTTTAATTAACTTATTTTAAGAAAAAAAAATAATAATAAACTAGTTTTAAAATAGAATTTCTATGAAATGATGCATAAATAAATTTAACAAAAATATGAATAAAAATATATGAGACTATGCAATTTTGACTTACTACCATGCATTTTTTATTGTAGTTGAAAAAATATTATATTTCTGCGCCATGAAAATTCGTACCATGAAAATTTGCAGAATCATGTAATCACAAACTCTTTATAATCTAGAAATCTATAGTTCTAGTGTTCACGTGTTCAATTTCAGTCATAAAATTTGCACCAGTTGGGAGAGCTTATTAACTTTATTTAGCGATTAAACACACAATAAAAAACTATTTGCAGTATACTTTGAAGAATTCACAATTATAACTTAATTCAGTATATTTCAGGATAACATTGTTTCTCCATAAAAGGAGCCAAGCATCAAGATATTTAAATCATAACTTTCATGTTCAAGAGAAAAAATTATACTTCCTGTTTAAGACAGGCCGAGAAACTAAACTAAACATAAAAAAAGTAACATTCTCAAAAAGAGAAAAAAGCACCTCTCATTTGGCAAAGAGCCAACTACTCGTCGGGGGGGCTGGCGAAACGAAACCAAAAGCTACGTTCAAACATGCTCCGCCCCCATGAACGAAGGTTCATAAAAATATTCTACAAGTACAATAACAACATTAGTGTTATTACAGGTTTTCATTTTCTTGGTCTTCAACTGCAAATAGATAAGAAAAAAAAGAGATTAATATACATATGAAACATTGTAACTAGATGATTAACATAAATGGATTAAAAACAGGAACATAAAAAAAAAAAAAATAAATAAAAATAAAAATAAAATAAAATAAAATAAAAATAAAATAAAAATTTCAAAGTTCAAAATGGTAGAGGTGATAGTTTGGCGATCGGACGCTTCAACTCTCCATAAATAGTTTTCAGTAGAACAACACGAATCTTGCCATCTGCTCCAGGAAATAATTTGATTATGCGTCCTAGTTTCCACTTCAAAGGGGGCTGATTATCATCTTTTATTAAAACCAAATCGTCTTTCTTGAAATTTGGTTTATTTATTAACCATTTTGATCGCCTTTGCAAGTCTGATAGGTAATCTGAAGACCATCTGTTCCAGAAACTTTGAAAAATTTTTTGTAGAAGTTTCCATCTTTCTAGCGGGGTTAGGTTAACTGAAGAATAGTCAGGTTCTGGTATTGAAGTCAAGGCAGTGCCTATGATAAAATGTCCTGGAGTTAGAGCATTTAAGTCACTTGGATCATTCGAGAGCGCAACAAGAGGTCTGGAGTTCAAGCACGATTCAATTTGAGTAATTAAAGTAAGGAACTGTTCATAAGTTAATATTTGTTCGCCAATAGTTCCTTTTAAATGACCCTTCATCTGTTTTATTCCAGCCTCCCAAAGTCCTCCAAAATGGGGGGCCGATGGGGGATTGAAATTCCATTTGATTGTTTCTTCGGACAAATATCTGTGGATCTTTTCGTCAGAAGAGATCAAGGACATCATTTTTTTCATTTCGTTGTCGGCACCTACAAAGTTCGTTCCTCTGTCTGAAAACAATTCTTCAGGTTTTCCTCGTCGAGCAACAAACCTCTTCAAGGATGCGAGGAATGTTTCAGAGGTGAGATCACTGAGTATTTCCAAATGAATTGCTTTTGTGGAAAAACAGATATATAAACAAATATAACTTTTATAAGATCTAACACCTCGGCCCTTACGAGGTTTGATGAGAAAGGGGCCTGCAAGATCAACCCCGACTTTCGAAAACACTCGCGATGGCACTACACGAGCAGCTGGAAGATCACCCATCAGTTGAGAGGCTAAGTTCGATGTGGTTCTAAAACACTTCATACAGTTCCGCAGATTCTTTTTCACGGCGTCTCTTGCATTAATTATCCAATATTGTTGTCGCAGGACTGAAATTGTTAACTGAGTTCCACTGTGAAGATGTTTTTCATGAAAGTACTTTATAATTAAGTCTGTAATGTGGTGCGTTTTAGGAAGTATCATTTGGTGTTTTTGACTCTCAGGTAGGTTTGCGTGTCTTAATCTTCCACCAACACGAAGAATTTCATTTTTGTCTAGAAAAGGGTTTAAAGAAAGGAGTTTGTTACTAGCATTCAGGTTTCTTCCAGATTTTAAAGTCTTTATTTCCTCTCCAAATTCATGTCTTTGAACCAACTTCACAATAATTTTAGTTGCCTCATCAAGTTCTTGTATAGTTAAAAAGCCAGTATTTCGCGCAGATCGACATTTAGTATTTTTTATAAATCTAAGACACCAGGCTGTAACACGTCTTAATTTAGACCAAGATGAAAACTTATATAATAATTCAAATTCATTATTGCCATGAGTTAAAGAGCAAACAGTAGTTTTCCGTTGTTCTCTCAAAATCTCTTCTTCAGGTATTTTGACTTCATTTTCCGGTAGTGGTGTCGGTAAGTGCTCTTCTTTCAACCAAATTGGTCCCTTTAACCATTCTTCATTCTTCAACAATTCAGTTGCTGTGCAACCACGAGATAGCACATCAGCGGGATTTTTAACCCCTGGACAAAATCTCCACTGAGATGGGGCTACTAATCGTTGAATTTCACGCACTCTGTTCTCTACAAAGGGCTTCCAGTTACTAGCACTTCCTTTGACCCAATAAAGGGTAATTTGGGAATCACAGAAGCATAGTATGTTTTTGACGGGAACTGAAAATAGCTGCCCAAGATAATGAGCTAATCGAGCAGCTGTTAAGGCTCCCATCAATTCAAGTCGAGGCAAAGTAAGTTTTTTGAGAGGAGCTACTCTTGTCTTTGACATAATAAATGAAGTTTCACGGGAACAAGGATCACGAAAATAAGCTACTGTACCATATCCCTTCAAACTGGCATCGCAGAAAACACAAATTTGAATAGTTTCAGGAGTTAATTTTTCAAAATTCGTAAAATATTTTCTAGGCACTTCAAAATTTTCTAAATCCTGTATTTCACGATGCCATTTCTTAAATTTTTGTGTTAAAGCATCAGGTAAAGCAGAATCCCAATCAACACCCTGCTCCCATAGTTCTTGCATTAGAAATTTAACTCTTATTATAAAAGGGGAAATAAACCCTACAGGGTCATACACCTTTGCTACAGTTTGTAAAACAATTCTCTTAGTGATAATTTCATTATCAAACCCTTCTAACAGAGATTGAATGTCTATTCTTAACGTGTCATTATTAGTTGACCACATTATTCCCAATACTTTAGAGATATTTCCCTCATTTATTTCTTCATCAACGTTTATTCCATGTTTTTCCCACAATTTGCTTAATTCGTAAGAGTTACTTTTAAATTTCCTTAATGTCATATTGGCATCTTTAAGTATTTTCACAGCACCAGACGATAAAATAAATGCTTCATTTACAGAATTAGCGCCATGAAAGAGATCATCAACATATAAGGAAGTATCAAGCATATTTACGACTTTCTCAAACAAGTTTTTATAGCCCTTTATGTGATGTTTAATGGTAGCTGAGAGCAAAAAGGGTGATGTTGTAACACCAAAAGTTACACGAGTCATGCGGAAAACCTTTAATAGAGGATTTTTACTATTTATATCCTCAAACCATAGAAATCTCAAAAAGTTTCTATCATTTTCTGCAACCTGTATTTGCAGAAAAGCTTTTTCAATGTCACAAACAAAGGCAATTTTATGAAGGCGGAATTTTAAAATAATATCCAAAATATTAGGATTTAAATTGGGGCCTGCAAATAAACATTCATTTAAAGATTTTGCTTCCTTTTCTTTGGAAGAAGCATCAAACACTATTCTGACCTTTGTAGTGGACTTATCTGTTCTTATCACCGGTCTGTGGGGCATATAATATACACCAGTTTCATTTTTGTTTATTTTACACTCCTCTATTATACCCATTTTCTTTTGTTCCTCAAGAATTTTTTCATATTCATTTTTAAGCCATTCATTTTTAGACAGTTTTGTTTTCAAACCCCAAAGTCTATTTTTGGCTATTTCTATATTCGATTTTAATTCATTTTTATTTTCCTTCCACAAAATTTGAATTTCATATCTTCCCTTAACAAAATTTAAATTTTCATTAAAAGAATTAATAATTTCTATATCTCTCTGTGACATAGAATCATTCTTACTGTCACATATTCCAAGTGATTCTAAATCCCAAAAACGCTGCAAATCAAAACTGTCAAATTTATTTACAGATACAAAATGCGAATTAATTACTTCTGTACTATTATTATTCAATTTCCCCACTACAGTATATCCGAAAATAGTATTAGCAACATATAAATTATCACCGATTTCTTCAATGATACCTCTCTGTATTTTCCAAAAATAATCAGCTCCTAGCAAAATATTAATTTTGGAATCACTTAATGAATTGTCTGCCAATTTCCAGTTTTTATTTTTAATATAACTTTCAATTTCTGGTTCGCCCCTTGGGCTTTTCAAGGGAGTCGCGGTTATTAAGTCTGTAGCTAATACTTCAACATGGATGAGCCGACGAGGATTTAATTTGCTACGCAGTTCAATATTAAAAACCTCGAATTCCTCTTCTTTACCTTTATTTATACCAAAGGCAAAAACAGTTAGCTTTTCTGTTCTTACACGGGTTAATTTTAATTCGTGGGCCAATTCTTTAGTAATAAAACCTTTTTCACTTCCGGAATCCAATAAGAGTCTGACAGTTTTTGATCTAGAATTAGATTGGGCTATGACGCAACATGTTTGCAATAACGCTGCCTGATTACTGTTTTTTAAATGTGAATTCGATACTATAGTGTTCTCTACTACTTCTGGTTTCAAGTTTTTTGAAAAACAAAATAATTTGTTATGATCTGTTGCTTTACATTTTTCGCAAGGCTGCGATTTCACCCTGCACTGTGATGACAGATGAGATTTTAGAAAACATTTATAACACCTGCCATCCTTCTTTAATTTTAACCTTTTCTCAACATCAGTTAAATTAGTACATCCAAGAGAATGATGATCATAATTCTTGCAAAATATGCATATATTTTTTACACCTACATTCAATGAATTCATTTTATTTGGAAATTTTCTGTCATTAATTTCGGCTTTATTTTTATTTACAATTACCGAAGCATTTTTATAATTAATCATACTAAGTGATTTTTCACGCGATTCAAGTTCTACTTTAAGAAAATTAATTAAGTCTGTCACATCAGACTCATCCTTCCTTTTATCACTTTGCCTGTAATATTCAACTACTAGATCGTTTGGCAATAATTTTAATAAAATTGGATTCAGTAAATGACCATATTGGCCTTTTGTCACCCCTAAATTAGATAAACTGCGAATATTTACTTCACAAGCGTCATAAAACTTTCGCAAAGCAGTTATATTTGATGAACTTTTTACGCCTTCTAAGTTTATCAATTTATTCATGTGAGCATTAATGATAATATCCTTTTGCCCAAAACGTGTTTTCAATATTTCTATGCAATTATCATAATTTTGTTCCGTAAGTGAAAACCCTTCAATAACATTGTACGCTTTGTCAGTTAAAAGCGTTTTCAAGTAAGTGAATTTTTCAATCTTTGTAAGATTTTCATTTAAATGGATTGAATTTTCGAAACAATCGAAAAATTCGTTCCATTTTTCTATTTGTCCACCAAATTTTGGTAAGGAAATTTTCGGCAATCTCACTGCCGAACCAGTTTTTGTTTGGGTTTCACTGACAGAACAGTTTGAACTACTTTCATCTTTATTATTACATAATCTTTTTAATCTTAGTTTTATTTTGCATTTGGCAGAAATTATTTGCTCGCCGTATTTATCGCTGGTCGCGATATCTCTTTCATACTCTTTAATATCTACTATTAAATTTTCAATTTCATTATTTAAATTTTTTAATGCAATTTCTCTTTCACCTATCATTTCCTGGATTTCGATGATTTCGTCTGATTTTGTATTTTCTAGATCGTCCAATAATAAATTCTCTAATTTATTTATTAATTTAGTTACATTTGAGCGTTCCGTAGAACGCTTAGCTTTTAACTTTTCAATATTCATAGCGAGCAAATAATCAAACAAAATAATTCAAATAATTAAAATTTCTAATTTCATTTAATCAATGTTATAAATAGTAGTTAAATTTTGCTTACCTGGTTCCATATCCAGGCAGCTATCCAATAACGAATCCGGAATTCCAGTCATTATTA
Organism: Salticus scenicus; assembly: GCA_963930645.1. Taxonomy (NCBI): domain Eukaryota; kingdom Metazoa; phylum Arthropoda; class Arachnida; order Araneae; family Salticidae; genus Salticus; species Salticus scenicus. The sequence continues at coordinate 285,212,517 of OZ005655.1, forward strand.
TTTTTCAGTTTCGTTTTCACAATAAATTATCCAAGCTTTCAAATCCAAATCCAGATAAATTAATACCTAAGGGTAATTTCACTTTTAAGGGATTTCACATATCCCGAGTTTCGTTCACCATGAAAAAATATTATATTTCTGCGCCATGAAAATTCGTACCATGAAAATTTGCAGAATCATGTAATCACAAACTCTTTATAATCTAGAAATCTATAGTTCTAGTGTTCACGTGTTCAATTTCAGTCATAAAATTTGCACCAGTTGGGAGAGCTTATTAACTTTATTTAGCGATTAAACACACAATAAAAAACTATTTGCAGTATACTTTGAAGAATTCACAATTATAACTTAATTCAGTATATTTCAGGATAACATTGTTTCTCCATAAAAGGAGCCAAGCATCAAGATATTTAAATCATAACTTTCATGTTCAAGAGAAAAAATTATACTTCCTGTTTAAGACAGGCCGAGAAACTAAACTAAACATAAAAAAAGTAACATTCTCAAAAAGAGAAAAAAGCACCTCTCATTTGGCAAAGAGCCAACTACTCGTCGGGGGGGCTGGCGAAACGAAACCAAAAGCTACGTTCAAACAGTAGTAGTATAAGAAAAATTTTTAAAGTACTGAAATTTCCCTTTTATATAGCTATTGTTGATTTGTACATTTAATTCTTTTCACATATAAAAAATGTTTACAAAATAATAATAATTTTTTAGTGTAAAATACTTTTAATTACTAATTATAATTGCTACTATGAATGACTTTTGACCCACAAATATTGTTAAATTTATGTTATAGTAGAAAATAAGTTTAAATTCTGTTACACAAAATGCAATTATATTATTTAAAAAAAAAAAAAAAAAAAAAAAATTCTGGAGTGACTCCACTTGACTTTCCGCATTGAGTAATTAACAGTTTTGTAGATAAAGTAAAGAAAGAGGAGTTGTTAAACAAACAAAAGAGAGAAAACCATAATACAGTGTTTGAGTATTTTTCTCCATATATTACACGTTTTATTTAACGCTACTGAACTTTGAGCCCATAGATTATAATGATAAAGAATTTTTCGTTGTGTCCCTGTAAAAACCTATAAATGCTAGATTCACGAAAATGCTTATAGTTAGTGCAACACTGATTTATAATATTCATATAAATTTTCAGCTCAATTGAATAAGGCGTTTAGATGCTATCGCACTTTTAAAAATTTGGTCCTATAGGCCATAATGATAAAGAATATTTCTTTATGTCCCTGTAAAAAAACTGTAAGTGCTAAATTCACCAAAATCTATACAGTTGGTGCAACTGTGACCTATAACATGTGCACAATTTTTTTGCTCAGATTAATAAAGCGTTTAGACGCTATCGCACTTTTAAAAATTTGGCCCCATAGGCCATAATGATAAAGAATTTTTCCTTGTGTCCCTGTAAAAAAAACTATAAGTGCTAGATTCACCAAAATCTATAGGGTTCGTACTATGGTGACTTACAATATACGTACCAGCTTTCAGCTTATTCGAACAAAACGTTTAGACGCTAGCGTGTTCACTCACAGACATACACACACACACACATACATACATACATCATCGTAAAAATAGTGAAAACGGATTCGGGGAACATCTAAACGTATAGAAACATCAAAATCTCAAATTCGAATTTTTGACATGATTACAATACTTTCCTCACTATATAGTGTTCGGAAAGAAAAAAAAAAAAAAAAATTAGAGAATCAAATATTACATAAAAAATTACTAATATATATGTCTAGTTACCAACAAAAATTCAGTGTGCTATAAATAAAATTTTAAATGTATAAATTTTGATTTTGAAAAATACATTGTTTCAAATATTTTGACAATATGTAAAAAACGAAAATGAAGGAATTGAAAAACTAAAATAAAGGACTATATTCCCAGTAAATAATATATTGGGAAGACAAATAATTACTGCATATGAAGTTTTAAACTTTAAGTATTAATATTTAGGTACATGATTGTAATTCAACTCATGTGTCACATTGCTTTAAATTACTATGGTGGAAGATATTGTCATCCAATCTCTACATTCAGAAATAAAAAGCGACATAAAAAATTCTTCGAAGGAAAGTTTTTTTACAGGTAGACTTGCGGGTCAAAAACCGATGCAGTACTCCAGAATTTGAAAGATTGACAGCACGAACACATTTATGTTTATTATAGAAATAGATACACAACCCTTCTTCGCAAATCTCTTATTAACTTTGTGAGATAGATTAGAATATATTAGAATTAGTTCATTGTATATTAGAATCGAAAATATGCATAAGAAGTCATAAGAATCTTTTTTCTTTTCATATACAGTTCCCGCCGCTTATTAAAATCACATTCGTTCTGAGCCAAAGTGATTTTATTAAGCGGCTGATTTTTATATCCGGCGAGCGTTCCTGCCTTTAAGAAAAAGGTATTACTTCCTCCCAGAATTTCGAAAGAAACTTCAAAAGGTAACGAATAATGGAATTAGTAAACAATATTAATTTATTTTTGGTAGATAATTAACTAATTGTTTCTTCGATATAAGTAAACGCATTCTAAGTTCCCGAGCTCTTCCGTTAGAGGAAAATCATCATTACTTTTCTTATAAATTTAAAATATTTCCGTTTAAACCTCATGAATGATAGTAATTTCAAAATAAGAACTAGAAATTGCTTTCTAATAAATAGAAAAAAAAAAAAAAATCATTTCAAATCAAATTTCTATTTTATTACTGCGCTTTGAAGAATACGTTCCTTGAAATTGCTATGGAGATAAGTTATATGTGTTTAATTTGTAACTGTGCTGCGAGTGTAAAATCTTCAACAATAGCGATAACGGAGGGTTTGTTGTGCTTTAATTTATTTTTTTATTTCAAAAGAAAAAAAAGAAAGAAAATGAAAATAAAAATATTTTTTCTTTTTGTATGCATAAATGATATTTGATATTTTTGAGTTTATTAACCGGCGATGCTGATTTTATTAACAGGCGGCTTTAAAAGTTAATTGTATTGATTTCATTCTGGTCTTGGTGATTTGATCATATTAAGCGGCTGATTTTATTAACCAGTGATTTTATTAAGCGGCGTTTACTGTATTACGAATTGAATTCTATCATAATCATTCCATAGGAAAATATTCTTCTTTAAATTGGTAGCTTAAAAAAGAAAACTTTAAAGGGCGTTTTCTTTATGCTGAAAGATTAATAGTTCTAACACCAACACTCAAAACTGACAGCAGAATAACATTTTACACCTTCAAATCAGCCTAAATGCAGAGTTTTCAAGAATAAGTAATTCAATGTAAATTAGCTCGTTTTGGCCATGATAATTTTTTCTTATATATTTTCCATGCAAATCTACGCAGTACAAATTATTTATTAAAATTATTTCCATGATGAATGCCGACGATTTTCATCTCAGAGAATTTTAACACTAAATGTCCAAACAGAGTCTATATTGTGCCCTACAGACGACATCTTTATTTAAAAAAAAACAGTTTTTCACGGTTATTATTATTATTTTTTTTTTTTTAAGAGGGAAAAAATCCACAATTTTGCTTTAAATTTCCACAGATTTATGGTTCAGTCATTGTTTTTAGAGGTATTGACGAGATCCTTTATAAAATACTCCTAATGAAAATTTATACACACATATCCCTCCAAGGAGAGGAGGAAGGAGGGGGGGGGGGGCGATGGTACATGAACAAAAAAAAAAATCTTGGTTTACTAGTGCCCTTAGAAATAAGTATATTTTAAAATTTCCCAATGTTGTATAACAAACTTTTCTGATTGTGCATGTATACGTGTACACTAAATTTTGTCCTCAACTTGCCATTTTAAAAGCTATGAAAAACAGGATGGCAACGGCATCTGTTAGCGATTTTCCCCAATAGTTGATAGACATTTATGTCAAGGTGCAACTACGTATAAATTTGTGTGAAATTCTGTGCATTAGTTAACGAGATAGATCTGCCGCAAATTCTTTGTCACACACGCAAACATTTTCTAAAAATGGTCAGATCGTGTTCTGAATCACTCAAAACGTGTAAACCCACCGAAATCCGATTTTTTTTACAAAATGCAACACTTTCTTAAATTAAAATATAGACAAAAGTAAGAATAAGTGACGCCAGTAATAAGTAAAATTTATATCTTAAAGTTTGGATGTAATGTATTGCTTATTAATACATTTCAATATACCACCAGATTACGTTTTGTAAAATTAATGACGTATTTCAATCACTGTATACAAGGTTCATACATAGACTTTACATTAAAAAAGAAATGAAGAAAAAAAAAAAAAAAAAAGTTAAAGGTAAAGTTTTTGACCTCAGGTTTTCGATGAATTCACGCGTTTTGAGAGGTTTAGAACACAATTTAACCATTTCAAGTGTGAAACTAACATGCTAAAACCCTAAAACTAACAGGCGAAAACCCTGAAAACTACTAATTACATGCAGAATTGAATAGTGAGCAAAGGCTTGTTAATGATACATTATACAGTTATTATTAAAAGTATGTCTACAATAGTGATATTTAGAGAGTATTCAAAACATTATAAGTCGAATTAAACATTTAAATAATAATAATAATAATAACAAAATAATTTAACATGAAATTCAGAAATAGCAAAGTTTTCAAAAACCCTGAATTCAGGGGTAGTCCCTGAAAATTTTCACCCCTGCCATTTTCAGAGAATGTCTATCTATCCATCTGTCTGTATGTGTGAGCATGTGTACAATATCTCAGAGACTAACAGTCGGTAACAAAAGTGTCCGAACATTAGCAAAAATTCCTATGTAAAAAAAAAAGTACGCTTCATACGGTTTTGTTAAATAAATCCTTGTCGAATCCTGTTCTTAGTCAGTGTAAGAACATGATTCGAATAGGATTTATTTAACAAAACAGTATGAAGTGTACTTTTTTTACATAGGAATTTTTGATGGTGTTCGGACACTTTTGTTACCGACTGTTAGTCTCTGAGATATTGTACACATGCTCACACATACAGACAGATGGATAAATTAACTTTGGAAGAAATTAACTTTCTTCGGATATTTAGTATTTATACTTCTCTAGGATGAAAATTGTCTGCATTCATCATGGAAGGTAGTTTTAATAAATTATCTGTACTGAGTGAATTTGTATAGAAAAAATATAGAAAAAAGTTTTCTGGTAGCCACAACATACTATATTTTTCTTGGTAAAAATTTAAAATTGTAGTGTTTTTGTCAACGTTTCGGGAAAATTGCACTTATTATAATAAACACACAATGATCAAACTAAAGAAAAATTCTATTCGTAAATTCTTTTATGCATAATTGTAAACTGTACGAACTTCAAATAATTTGAATCCATAGACAGCAATGTATAATAATTCTTCTCTGTGTCCCTGTAAACGAACTCCTAATTGGTTCCATATTTGCAGGAAGGGAAGCTATTGCGAAACTACTAAAATCTGTAGGCGATAGATTTTGATTTACAACTGCTTTATTACTACAGCTAGTCCGTCTGCGCCGGCCTATACAGGTTTTTCCAAATTTGTTACTACCTCCAGTTCAAATTACTAAACATTGGGTCACATGATATTTAAAATAAATGTCTCCTCTTTTTTTAATTGACATTTATTTATATGCTTTGATGTCCAAATGTCTCCAATAAATTAAAAATGGCATCGTAATCTTTTAATACAAACTTTATAAACACGAATTAATTTAATAATTTAAAAACTTAGAATTTAAACACCATAAAATACCAAAAAAAAAAAAAAAAAAAAAAAAAAAACTCGCCACAATTGTTTCAGGTTGAAATAAAACGCGACCCTTCGTCAGGCGAACAAAGTAGGCACGAGGATTAAGTTTTTTCGTTAAGTAATCCTTTTTTATTATTAACGTGTTTTTATTAACTTGATATGATGTAACTATTAATGTATGTAACAGAATCTTGTAATTCAATGTTCGGCCACATCTGGTCGTTCAGTTGACCTGAAATTTTGCACACGACTTCAGAGTCAATGACAATACTACATAAAAGTGTTTCCAGGCTCAATCCCACCAGGGGCAGGTTCTAGGGGCAAGAAAAAAAAAAAAAAAAAAAAAAAAAAAAATCTGTACATATGTATAACTCTATCGTATGTGGCACAGGATTTCACCGTATTTGTATAACGTAGTGTGGCAACTGTTAAACTTTTTTTTTTTTTTTTAATATCATTTTTGCGTCATTTTTGTTAAACTTGGGCTTTTACTATTAAGAAAATTATTTCTTTTTTAAATGAATTTACAACGTCTGTTTGTAATAAAAATATTTCTCGGTAAATATCAAAAGTAGTATTAAGAAAAAATACTTTAATTTTGAGATGACACTTTAAATAACGAACAAACTTTAGATGATAAAAGATAACTATGAAGAATTAAGATAAATGGCACATAGAAAAAAAAAAAGTTATCTCTAGATTGTTTTATTTATTTATTCATTCATTCATTCTCTAAAATGACGGGGACACAGGAATCGTCTGACATCCTACTATTTACTTTACACTAAGATATCCCACTTAGAATGCATCTGTCAAAATAAATCAGACATATCTTAATAATTTCTATAAAAACTTTACATCTGGATGTTCCATTTAAATTATGCAATACGAAAACAAAACTGACAACAATTACTCAATCACGTGAGAAGCAGCACAGACACAAAAACATCCTCGAATGTAACCTTCACCCACATGCTTTGACCTCCGCCTTGGCGAAGAAACCGAGAGTCGAAAAGCGGGCTAAAAATAAACATTAAGGGTTGCCGCAATCAACAACGAAAACTTCGCCAAGGACGACGACCCGAAGCCAATGGCAAAAACTAGAGGAATGAATTCAATTGTATCTTTCTATATAAAAGGTAATGTTACAAAGTGAAAATTTTTATGTGGGGGTGAAACGTTGAAAGGAGGGGTAGGGATTCTCCTAAAATAAACAGATGATCAATCGACATTTTTACAGTGTCTGAAATTTATAAAATATATTGAACGTTATTTTAGATATATATTGGCAACAAATGAAAGCTATATCAGGTTTCATATAATAATAATAATAATGTGATAGCACAGGGTGTTTCAAAAAGATTGAAACATTTAATTTTTTACCTTTTAGAGATAAATAAGCAATGTAAATTTAAAAAAAATGTTCAAAACAAGTTAAAAAATGTGCGTTCAGATAGATAGATGTTTTTATGTAATGTATTTACAAGAGAGCCTGCAATGGTTTTTAAAATCTGGTACAATAAAAATGTAAACATTCAGAATATCAAACATATTTTCTCGAATTAAGCATATTTTTTAAAGAGAAGGAAGGGGAAAGGTAAAAGAAGTAAAGTAAAAAGAAACATTTAAAAATATTTTTATGTAGTTATTAAAAATTATTTTATACATATTTGAATCCGCTAAATTACATTTAAATGAAAAAAAAAAAAAAATATCGTGTCATTTGTTAGAACGCTGTTTTGAAAAAATATGATATATTTAAAAAATAAATTACATATTTGCATACAGTTAAATATTTTATAATTTTTATATCAGACTTAATATAATATATATATATATATATATATATATATATATATTAGATGTGTGACTGGATCGAGATTTTATTGTATTATCAAGCACACATTGCCTTTTTATATTGTGTTACAAATTTATATTTCCACATTGGTATCTATATGATCCCCTTTGTTCAGCCTTCGAATTTCAATTAATTATAACTCACTCAATTTCAAATATATACATGTATGTGATTTTTTGTAATGACGTTATCACATTAAAATAATAATAATAATTGAGATCGTATAAAAATTTAAAGTGTAATATTTAAATATATATATATATAGCGGGAAGAAATTTTTACTAACGTGCTGTTATTTCCTATCTTCTTATGAACATTTTTGCAATTGACATTGCCCATTTATCTCTAACAGGTAAAGAATTAAGCAGTGTTTCAACCGTGTTAGGACATCCTGTATAGAGATGTTAGCTAAATAATTTTACAAACACATCTGTATAACACAGAAGACAGAAACTAAAAAACATTTCGATCGTGGCCGTGAGAATATCAGAAAGGAATCTCGTAGGTACAAACTTATTTCATAAGTAAATCAACCAATCACGGCTCATTAATCAAAACAGAGTAAGCAGTTTTTTTTATATAACTTAAGAGCAGACAATGCCCTATCTCGCCGACAGCTGTGGCCCATGGTATTCTATGGGCAAATTTGTTTCTCCAATTACTCATTACCCCTAATGTTTTTTTTTTTTTTTTTTTTTTTTTTTTTTTAATTTAGTTTTCACATTCAAAAAATTTCCCAAAAATTAATTTTTAAAATTTTTTAGTATTCCATTTTGCAGCAAAAAAAAAAAAAAAAAAAAGAGAGAGGGAGAGAGAGAGAGAGAGAGAAAAGTTCACTTGATGGAAATTCGCATTTTGGAACTCAAAATTTAAAAATAAATAAATAAATAAAATAATTGATTTAATTAATTAATTTTTCAAAAACGATAACTAATTAAACGTTTATGAATTTTATGAGTATGAAAACGTTATTATTAATAATGTATTATTAGGTCATGAGTCATTGTGGAAACAAATTTTTCCGTAGATAACAAGGACCTTGACTGTGGACAGGGTTGTTGATTTTTTTTTTTTTTTTTTTAATCAAGATTTATTTGATTTTAATGATTTTTATTGTGTATTCATACATTATTGCACAACATTTGTATTTTATGTGTACTATTTTGTATGTGTATTATTTTGTGTACAACATTTGTATTATATTACATTTGTATTTTATTTGTTTTCTGTGTGTGTGTGTGTATATTATATATATGCACAATATCCACACTGTCAATCATTTTACTTAACTTATAAAAATATAAATAGTATTCTATTCCCATAGAAAAAAAATCCATGCAGGCGTTTATTACCAATATTTTTATTCAACATGGTATCTTCATAATAAGAGTAATTTTATAGCAATCATAAATGCGGTAGTATGAGCCACTCAACTTGTAACTTTGACTTTGTAGCTACAACAATGTATTGAAATAAAGTAAAATCTTACCCATGGTATTAAACACATAAAATAACTTTTGGAAAAGGATAATTTAATAGGAAAAATGACATGAAACTGAATCAATGTATTAAGAAAATTTTTACTTATAGTTTATAACCAAAATAAAAAGAATAAGGAATTAAAGGGGGGAGGGAGATTATATCTTAAAAAATTCTTACTTAGGTTTAACAAATACCATTTGAATAAAGAAAATATTTTCACACTTTACCCATTAACAAAATTCACATTTTCATTACCACCTTAATACTTTCATTTATTCTTTTATCTTTTTTTATATATAGTTAAATTAAAAGGTTATGATGTTTTTAAAACTTTTTGGAGCCTTCAGAGCTTTTTAAATACTACAATGTAAAATATGCTATTATTTTTTAAATATCACATGAGCCAATGTTAAATGTCATAAACTGGTATGAGAGCTAAATAAACAAGGAAATATTTTCTTTTCGAAATATCAACCGCAAGGTAGGCAAAGGCGAACTAGAAGATATATATAATATTAATCAATGGATTATACACTAATTAAATATTTACAATTAATACACCAGTCATAAGGCTGTGCTTTTATAAATAATTAAAATGTAATGAATTATTAAAATACATAATAAAATGTATAAATAATTAAGAAAGTTAAGGTACAATTTATTTTTGTGTTTATTAACGTTGCTTAGTAGAGATGAATCTAAAGTAAAAAAATGAGAAATATTAGCTCGTCTAATGAAATATTTTGTTATATTTTACAAATTGTATTTTTAAATTTACATAAGAAATAATTAAAAATCTCGTTTTTTAAAGTTAGATAAACAATTTCATTCCATTAAAGCCAATAACTTTGGTATTTAAAATAACTGACTTAAATCAGTGATTAAAAAAATCAATTGATTTAAATCTCTGCAACCCTGACTGTGGGCGAGGACCTCTCTAGACAAAATAAGATTTTTTTTTTTTTTTTAAACCACGAATTCAAATGTAATAATAATAAGTCTAATTTTTTTCATCTGATGAAGGGTTGCACTATTATTTTGACTCTAAACAACTCTTGCAAGTTTTTTTTTTTTTTAATTTATGCTGTTATTTACAATGTTATTTATTTTTTAAACTATTATCCGATTTTATTCAGGTGAACATCTTTCCAAAAAAAAAAAAGTGCTCGAAAATTGGAAATGCTCATCCCCCCCCCCCTTCTTTTTGCATATTTATGATCAGCTAATACGTCTTGTAGCCATTTTTAAAATGAGCTTAGAAAATTTCAAAAGAAACTATGGAATAAACGTTAAAGGTTACAATAATTCCTTGGAAAAAAAAAAAAAAAAAAAAAAAACATGTTGGTAATTAAATGACAATTTGATAATTTAGGGATGTAAAATTTTCTTATAATACCTACTATAAAATTTTTAATGTATACGTATCTTCTATTCTTATAACACACCTTTAATTCCGTTAATAAGTGCATTTTGTTAAAACGAATAAATTTTATGGCCTATTTGTCCTCATTATAATATAATTAGTCTATTTTGTTATTAAACACACTTTTAGAACCCTCGCATAAAAACAAAAGCAGAATTGTTATTGCTATTATTATTAGTTACACAATTTTTTCTGTTTAAAGGGACTTTGGTATTACAGAAATAAGTTTCACATAAAGGCTTTTATTTCCATTTATTGTTTATAAATTTCAGTACATTAGGTTTGTTCAATAAAATATATATTGAGACAACAATTCTTGAGAGTTTTTGATACATTTTTTAAAGATTTGAAATCCTTAAATTGCAGTTTCAGTTTGCATTTTTTTTTTTTTTTTTTTTTTTTTTTCCCTCTCTCTCTCTCTTTCCATGCATTCATGATCTTCAAAATGAACTTTGACCGGTATTTACGAAAAAACTTAATTATGGATTTCGCAATATCTTAAAAAGGAAAAATAAATAAATATAACAAATTTTTTTTTTTTTTTTTTTTTGTTAATTTTCACATAGACACTTTTTTTAATTCTTTACAAAAAAAAAAAAAAAAAAAAAAAACTAATTAATAAATTTCAAAATCCATCTGTAGGCTCATTTTGAAAATCATAAATTCATGAAAAAAATACAAACTACGAAAACGCAGTTTAAAGATATTTCAAATCTATAATAAAAATAAATAAAAAATAAAAAAAACCACAAGAATTGTTTGCTGAATATATGTATTTTATTGAACAAACCTAATATATTTCAATTTATAAATATTAAATGGAAATATAAGCTTTTACATGAAAACTTCAGTGATACCAACTCCTCTTAAAAGAAATAAATAAAAGTATGACAAAAGCAAATATTTTGCTTTTATATATTTACATTTTACTATTATTTATTATCTAAAGAAACGTATTATTGTTATTATTATTGGGACCATTTAAGATTACAAGAAAGCAATTCGAAACATGATCATGCCACATTTCTCTCCCAGTCAAAATAATAATATCAATAACATACGCTCTCTTACATTAATCCTTGATATTCAATGACGCATTTAATTTTTTATCTTAAAGTATCACTTCTTAGGGCTCCCCCCCCTCCCCCATACCTTCCCTGAAACACTCTTTAGATACAATGCAAAATTTAAATACATAATTGGTTCCGCAAGACTGAGCTCCATCAAAATTTTAGAAATCGTAACTTTAAGAAGTAGTTTTTTTTTTTTTTTTTTTTGTGGAAGATTAAAACACAAATTCACACAATTCTTTTGTTAAATAACCTAATATTACCGTGTTTACTCGCGTAATAGTCACTTTTTTTTTTTTTTTTTCAAATTTTTTATTGTGTGTTGTTTTTATTGCGACTATTATGCGAGGAAATTCATTGCCCAATATTACACACTCTAATGCTAAAACAGTACTGGTATATATCTGTACTGATAAGTATAAATGATTTAAGCCCAAAAATGTTGATTTTGAGTTAAGTACATAGTCAAACTAAGAAAAAAATTCTCCATCGATTGGTATAAAGGATTTAAATCCATGTCATTTAGTCTTTGAGTAAATCCATTGGTAAAAAAAAATTCAATTCAGAAATTTAGCATTAATCTTTGGTACAAAATATTTAATTCAATTTTTTCCCTTTATTAAATGAAGATTGACAATCACTGAATAGTATAAAACGTATAAACCAACATAATCCCTTTTTCCTAATCGATTCTACTGATTAGTTTTTAGTTAATTTAACTTTATTTTTCGTCTCCTGAAAAATCAAGAATATGGACTTAAATCCTTTATACTTATCAGTACAGATATAAATATATAATAAAATTAGTAACTTATCAAATGTTTGCAGTTTATGTACTGTTTATGAAATAGTCCTTTCATCAGTTGCATGCACACAAAAAGAGACATTTTTTATGTTTTTTCTTTACGCCCAAAGGCAGGGTTTTGACGTGAAAGTGTTTTAAAGATGTGTTTACAAGGAGGGGGGGGGGGGGGGGGGGGGATTTATGAAAATCGTTTTTTTTTTTTTTTTTACACGTTTCCGGTCACCAATGAACTATAATTATTCATTAACTCACGTATTTATTTGTTTTGATATTCAACAAAATTGCAACCATTATTGTTGTTGTTCTTTTTCAAAAATTTATTTAATATTTCATTTTGCAGCTATAAAGTGAGAAAATGCAATTTTCCGTCCAATTGTTTTAAATGGGATATTTTATAAATTACTGTCTTAAAATTATTCATTTTGCACACATATATGCATTGATATCTAACACTTAAGTATATATTAAATTTTTTGAAAACTATTTAAATTTATAAAAAATAAATTCAAACTTTTATTTATTCATTTACATATTTAGAAAGATTCAAAATGCTCCATGCTAATTCTTTTTTTTTTTTAATTTCCCCTCGGTTTTACAGTACTATATTTTAATAATATAAATTAAATGTATCTTGCTATTACTCTATAAATTGGTTGATCCCCCCCCCTTTTTTTTAACAATAAATTTGAATGGTAAAATTCTCGGCATTTTTTATATTATTATTATTATTTATTTATATGCAAAATTTTATATCTTAAAGATAATTATTAAAAAAAAAGAAAAAAAATATTATTCCGTTTACAATCTCCTTAAATTAATCATTGCTTACTATTAATCGAATATATTTAATAAAAGTATTTGTAATGCTGATGCAAAAGATTAAAACAATTTCTTCAAAAATATACAGTTAACATTTCTTTGCTTATTTAATACACTGGCATATAAAATATTCAATTACAAAAACTAATTTTAGATATCTAAATCTCATATGAGAGATTAAATAATATTTTATTTATTTTCAATTGAAAATAAATAAAACTCTCTTTGAAAATAATAAAATAAACGCTTCTTATTTAGAGGCATTCTGCAAGGAAAGGATGTGTACTTTTAAAACCCGAATAAACTACTACGTCAGAAACGCCAAAGAAAAATATTGGATATTTCCAATATTTTTCTTTGGCGTTTCTGACGTAGTAGTTTATTCGGGTTTTAATATTCCAACGCCAAGCCTCCTGTTATTATTATTATTATGTGTACTTTTCTATAACAATATTTTAACAGTGGTCAATTTATTTTATTATTATTAAAAAAGCCCATGACTTAAAATAGATATCAACTTCCATACAGCTAGTAAATTCACATTAAAGTTTTAAGTTACTAAGATTAAAACCATTTTGTACTAACAAATGTCCAAGCAGAGTTAAAGTTTGAAAAGTTTAGATAAAGATTATTTAATATTAACTGATTAAAGTTCTCATTTGCAAACTTTACCTTAAAAAAAAAAAAAAAAAAAAACATTTAAGATTTTTATTGAGAAAAATTATTTTAAAAGAAAAGCATTAATTTATACAGTAGGGACAAATTTTTGCTTTATGTTTATTTTATTTATTAATTATTTTATTTTATTTTAAATATTCCATAGAGCTAGTAAATTTATATCAAATTTTCAAGTTACTAAATTTAAAAATTTAGCAGCATCTTATTTATGTATCAGGGGGAATTTATTATTATTATTAAATTCTTTTATATTTATTCTTATTTTACTTACTTATTTAAAAAAATATAATTCCATAGAGCTAGTATTTTGTATTAAATTTTCAGGTTACTAAATTTAAAACTTCAGCAGCATATTTAAAATTAATTAAGATTTAGCCGGGGTAAATTATTGAAATAGAAAAGCATTAATCCATGTATAAATGTTCAAGTTACTAAATTTAAAAATTTAGCAGCATCTTTAAAAAATAAAATATTTAAAATTTTAACTATAGAAAATTATAGAAATAGAAAAATATCAACTTGGAAAAAGAAAAGTCCCTTCCCCCCTGTTAATAAAGATGATAAAGTTAAAGATCCCAAAAAATTTTTGCTTTTTTTTTTTCTCATATTTTGAAACTAGTATACATCACAAAACAATTAAAAACCTAAAAAGAAATTATCCGTTTGCGAGATGCTGCTCTTTTGATGCAACTGGAAATAAAAAGAAAAGAAAGAAAAGTGCGATGACTAGCCAATTACAGAACCTGACACTATCTCAAGCCGCCAGCACAGTGGCAATCACGTGATATCAAGCACGTGCTTCAATCAGTGGGCGTGGCATGACGTAACGGTGAAGGCAGGAAGCTCCTTCTCGTGACGTCACACCACTCAGCTGACGCCGGATGCGGGACCGGTCCACACAGCTTACTTTCGAAAGGGGAGGAAGAATAACAGGAGGGGCAGCGTAATTCTCTTGCTCCTTCGAAGATTTCGCGAAGATACATACTGACAATGCAATAATTACGATTGCAACAATCGCCGGCCCCATTACAGTCGAACACAGGGTGTTTCGCATCTAATACAGATAAAAGCCTTACTCTCGAATGTATCACGACAACTTTTTAACAAAATCTTCTTGAACAAATAAAGGAAGCGAGATTTTTCCCTATTTTCTCTCATTGTATCCTTCCTTTTAGAAAATGAATACAAATATTTAAGCAATAAAACAACACCACTTTGCGCTTTGGAACAATGAGTGGAAGGACTAAAGCATTTCAAAATTATGTTTCGAAGAAAGGAAGGGTCAATGCGAAGTGTTTCAAAATAATATTGAATAAGTTGGAAATACTTGCAACCTTAAACATGGCCTGATTACCACACAGGCCAATTAGGCCCCCAAAATAAGCAAAATAATTTGAAAAAAAAAAAAAAAAAATGCCATCTTTAGCAAACACTACCTTAAAAAAAAAAAAAAGTTAACCTAAGATTATCTAATTTTAATCTCAAGTTGGAATCCAATCCTGTTAAACATTAAAATTGTATGGCATATTCACCACACCTGACAACTAGTAGGTGGGTGACAGACCATCACCAAATTTCCTATTTGTTACACTTTCTTTACTAACACACAGATGGTGATTAAAATTAAAATAAAGAAAATTCACATTAATGTGTTGGGAAGAAAGGGGAAAAAAAAAAAAAAAAAAATCCTCTATAATCAATTCCAGACATTATTTTTTACTATATCAGAATTTAAATAAACTAACTTCGAATTTGATTTCTAAACTTTTTGACGTGAAAAATTCAGTTGATTATTCAGTAAATTATTTTCAGTTGTAAAAACTTTTTATTAATGTAACATTAAAGTTACATTCAGTATTATACTAGACAACCATTAAAAATATTTATAGACCCTTAAAAAAAAACATATAAATGAATTATATTAAAAGAAAAAAAAAAGTGTAATGCTTAATTCTTAAAAATTGACTTAATAACATTTTAATTCAAAATTACTATTAATAATAAAATGTAAAAAGCAAACACTTGGGGGGCATAAACCAACTAGTATTTAATATTGTTGTATTTCAGTTCATATTATGAAAAACTTCATAATTTTATGACGATAATTAAGAAGAAGAAGAAAAAAAAATCTTTATAATGTTCACCTTTCCTTAAAACAGGGGCGTGTAAGTACAATCAGAAGAAAAGTTGGCATATTGGTTGTTTTTGCATAAAGGAAAGGCAATTCTAAATAATACATCAGTGATCAATAATATGATGAACAAATCTCTATTAAACATTGTGTGGATAAATGTTTTACAGAGATTGTCTGACCAATATGTTCCAAATAAACATTACAATTCCCTACTTAACTAATTGTCAAAATTATAGCGCGATGAATATGTAGTCACTGAAAACTGCTTTACTTACATGGACTCGCAAAAAGAAAAAACAAATACAGTAAAGCATCGTTTTTATGTCCTTCAAGGGGCTGGCGTGAAAGGACGTGTAAATGAAAAGACGTTTAATCTAAATTTAAAAAAATAACAATTTAATTAATACACATTTAATCGCACTAAAGCAAAATTTATATTTGAAGATAATAACTAAATTAAAAATCATATTATTAATGCATGACTTGAGTACTAATTTATATATCTCATATCTTGTGCATTGTATAAAATTGGCAACATTTTAATTTATCCGGGAGTCTTTTTAGCTCCGCCTTTTATTTCATTTTACTTTTATTTTTAAGAGTAATTCTTTTCTTATTTTATCGTAGTTATATATTAGAAAAAAATTTTCTTTCCGTGCCTCAATTGTCTTATTGCAGTGAAAGTAGTTTTACAGGTAAAGCGAAAATAAAATGGCAGCTCATTCACTCGCAGTGCAAACTCTCATTTCTTCGTTAATATAAATAGAAAAATTCTTCTCTTTTTATAACTTAATTTTGAAAAATGGAAGACTTTTTCTATTTGTTCTTTTCTAACTACGTTTAATTGTAGTAAGAGTAAAAATTCCAATTCACACATATTTGACTTTGAAAATAACTTTCGATATATTTCCTAGTAGGCTGAGATTTCGCCTACTGACACTCAAATTTATGTTCACTGTTAGAATCAGATTGTTCAATATAACACTTCTTATTGAGAAATCTATGCATTGTATATGGGTATTGTTAAAACGGATGAATTCTTTTCTCTGCCTCAATTGTCTTATTGCAGTGAAAGTAGTTTTACAGGTGAAGCGAAAATAAAATGGCAGCTCATTCACTCTCAGTGAGGTCATCCTTAGTGACAAACTTCGCAACTCGGCGAACATATTTAGTGAAAAATAATAGTTTAAGGTTCCCGAAGCTCTTCGACGCATAGGAGCCTAAATCTGGAACTTCCTTTGGGCTTCTAGATAAAAAGTGTCCCGAGCCCCATCGCTAAAGGGTATAAATAGGAATGAGTTGACTTTGCGAGAATTTGTAGTCATTGCGATGCAGAGTTCAGGGTTGCCACAAAAGAAATATAACAAAAATAGTTGCTTTAGTAGCCTAGAAGCATTAAAATAGTTGCCTAAATAGTAGCCTAGCGACCAAAGTACTAGCTTAAGTATCACATGCTAATGATATTAAAGGATAAAAACCATACACATTTTCTTACAATTCAATATAAATATATCAATAATTAAAAAAAAAAAAAAAAAAAAAAAAAAAAAACTTCTGAATGTGAAAACTGAATTAAAAAAAATAAATAAAAATTAGGCAATGAGTCATTGTGAAAACAAATTTACCCATAGAATAACATGGGATTTGGTTGTTTAAAAGATTAAGTATTGTCTGCTCTTAAGAGCTTATTATTATTATTATTATTATTATTATTATTATTTATTTATTTATTTATTTAGTTATATTATTCCTTTTCTGATTTACTAAAAGAGCTTTCTTTTACAATTTTGTTATTTTTTCTTACATGAAATCAGGGTGAGGAAGGACATAACAGGTCATAGGAGTGTACTAGAAGACATTTGCAATAAGCAAATTGGCCAGCTTAACAGATACATATGTCATGTCTGATGTTATTTCTACATTCTCATTGGATGTTCTACCTGTTTCAAGGTCAGCATCAGGGATATACCATACTTTAAAGTGGTAAAAAAATGCATAAAAAATGAAAAGGTTAAGATATGGGATTGTTTATAAAATGCATAAAAAATATTTCTTTCTGAAAGGTTTTCCTCATATTTCTTGCAAAGGGTGAAAAATAGTCTCCCAATAGTTGCCTTTTTGTGAAAATAGTTGCTTTTTCAAGCTTTTTGGATAAAAAAAAGTTACCATAGTCTCCTCAGGCTGAAAATAGTCGCAAATAGTTGCCTTTTAGTAGCCTGTGGCAACCCTGAGAGTTGTTCAGACTTATTCTGAACGATTACACTTTCGATTTCGAGATTGAGCTCTAAAGGATTGAACTTCATTCGTGAGCTAGCGAAGATTTCTGCTCTGGAGTATTTCATGTTATTTGCTTTGCTTTA
The DNA here is from genome assembly GCA_963930645.1 of Salticus scenicus. NCBI lineage: Eukaryota > Metazoa > Arthropoda > Arachnida > Araneae > Salticidae > Salticus > Salticus scenicus. Next base: position 285,230,907 of record OZ005655.1, read on the forward strand.
CTGCTGTGAACGAGTAATTGTTTTCTTGACTGTTCCAGAACCTCCGTCGAATAGTCAACGCGACTATTCGACGTCAAAAACACAGTAATTATATTTATCTAGACGTATATTTTTCTGGAAGGGAACATCTAATTTTTTTTTTTTCAAAATCCTTATTTAAATTTGCACTTTTATTTAATATAATAAATATATAAACTATGAAACAAATATAATATACATTATTATATCATGGACAAAGAATTTTCAGAGATATTGGAAGCACTCAAATTGCTCTATAAAACAAAATCTTGAAGAAGAAAAAAAAAAAAATTCCCCACGAAAAATAATTTGTAACCATCTCATTAAAACGCAATAGAAAAATTATATAAACAAATAGAAATTCAAAAAAAAAAAAAAAAAGATGAAAATTGGGGGACTTATGGAATGTAAAATATAAATAAATAAAAATCAACTTTTCAATAATTCAACACACTAGATGGAAATCTATTGAATACAAAATAATAAAAATAATAATAATAAAGCAACACTAAATAATTATTTAAATCAAGTGTTTAGTTGTAAAGGACAGATGAACAGTCTTATAATATTTTAAGCACTCCTATTTATTTATTTTTTTAAATTCTCCTATAGCTTAATCATAAAGAGAATTTAGAAATTTGAAAATTATTATTATTATTATTATTATTATTTTAATCCTTTTATTAACAATATTCTTTAAGTTAAAAAAGTATATATATAAATAAATAAACAAGAAGGATATTTCTCACTATCCAAACAAAAAGAAAAGAAAGAAAAAGAAAAACCCTGATGAAATCTAAAAAACAATAATAAAACTTGATGAAACCTAAAAAACACGGATTAAAAAAAAAAAAAAAGGGCTTCATTTTTTCTTTTCCTAAAAAAAATAAAATAAAAAGTGGTGTGTGTGTGTGGGGGGGGGGGGGGGGGGGGGGGTTCTAATCTTGGTTTCTTCAGTCTCCCATTGAGAACCATTGGAATATGGTATAATTAGCATTTTGATGATTAGTTTACAGAGTCATTCAAAAATTTTCTGACACATTATGGAATATCAGTGGAATTTGCCCACAGACCATTTTCAGTTTTTTTTTTTTTAAACAGCATTCCGAATGTTGTTACTATAATTATCTCCCATAATGTTGGAAAGTGTTTCATAAGCTATGCATGATGCAAAAAATTGATACCTTTAAAATAACAGTGTTTAAATCAAGGTTTTGTAAAATGGTACCCCATTTATGAATTTATAAAATAATTTGTGAAAATTAATAATGCTTTCTGAACAATTAACTGAAATGCACAAAACAATTTAATTTTAAAATACATTTAAAAAATAAAATGGAACAGTTTTCAATAAATATATGTGTGGGGTAAGTAAGTAATTTCTTATATATAAGATAAGAAGGTGTTTATTACTTAGATATATTACCATCTACAATAAATATTCAAATTGAGAGTATTTATTATGTGTTCAAAGCAGCGAAGCCTATAGAAATTTTTAATGTACAGCTACATTGCTGAGAATTGACTTTGTGAAGGTGCCTCTTTGCCAAAAGTTGACTTTGTGAAAGTGCCTCAATGCGGCACTAAATTTATTCTGGATTAACCTCTGATATAATGAGTACAATTAATATTTCATTTTGCATCTTATTCAATATTCGTAGTTTTCTTTTGGATTCCCTTTTCATAAAAGATGAACAAAATTTAGTTAGCCAAAAACTGATCGTTAAAATGTAATATAAAATAAAACGTTATTTTAAAAACTATTTTCCCATTTCGAAATATATATATATTTTTTTATTTGCAAAAGAGAGAGCGATTCAAAATGCATTCGTTTTACTCAGCAAAAGAACTTTGAACATTAGCCAAAGGCGTAGTCTGCAACCTCTTTCTAGGCTCGAAAGTGTTTTTCCCTATCCTTTCTGTGCAAACTGCACCATAAAACTCGCACACTTTTACTGCTTCACAACCCACTGTTTATACAGTGCCTATCCAAACAAAGTGTATTTGAGGTCCAGCCTTTACACTCTATCTTATCGACCGCTTATGAGGAAAAACACTATGGATGATGTGTATTTTGGCTCGTCTCGTGCTATCAGCATTTTACAATTTTTTAATATTTTTTTACAATAAAAATATTTTTCAGTTGCGCAGCATATCAGTTTATCAATAAAAGAAGGCAAATTTTATAAGGCTTATTTATAAAGAGGGATTAAAATTTGTAAGAAAATAAAAACGCATTAGCATGCTGTGGCCATCACATTTTTTTTTTTTTTCTATATTTTCTATACAAATTCAAGCAGCACAAATTATTTATCAGAATTATTTTCTATGATAAATGCAGCCGATTTTTATATAACGCTATATGTCGAATGAAAGTAAGTTCCTGCAGAAGACATCTGAGATTTTTTTTTTTTTTTTTTTAACATCATTAACTGTTTTTAACTATCACACATCTATGGTTCAACCATTCGTCTTAAAGTTATTTACGGGTTTATTTTTAAAATACTCATATTGAAAAATTACATTATTCCATTTTGGGGGGTGGGGGTGGAGGTGGGGTGGGGGCAATGATGCAATGAAACCAACTTGGTTATTTATTTTTTCCGCTCGACAACGTCCGCTAAATTAATTTGTTATCTCGAAGTTTTTTAACTAGAACATTAAACGTCCCCAAATAAGGATAGGGTTTAAATTTAAAACTATCAGAAGAATTGTACAATTTAATACATTTTACTGTCAGTTGTCTACATTTTTTCTGCTTTTGTTTTAAGGTTTAATATAAGTTTGGAATCAAATGTATTAATTATTATAGTACTTCAGTGTAAAATTTTTAGATTGCAGTATTTGTATTGTTGATATTTGTTATAGATATCGTAAATATAGTGTACATAACTGTCAACCTGTACTTTTTTTTTTTTTTTTTTAATTAAACTTGATGATTTTTTTTTTTTTTTACAAAGAAATGATTGTGTTAAAAAATCGTACAAGTTGCCACTTATGGGTGTATCATGCTTCAAATATCATTAATCCCTCAACACCATATTAGATTTAGTGAGAAAATGCTCATATGCACATATCTAAGTTAATGCATAGATAAATTTCGTAGAAAGTAATATGTAATTATTTTAATTATATATGGATTATTTATTATTATTATAGGAGAGGAAATAAAGATTTATTTATTCATTTGTAAGAATAAGAAGCTCAGAAACAAGGCCCGAATTGAGCATATAATACGGGTGTCAAGTTCATAAGTTTTCCAAAAATACATAAAATACAAAGTAATAATATTAATAATCTGAGTACGTTCTAGTGAGTATGAAAACAATCATTGTTATAAAATCTGTAAAACCAAGTTGCAACAGCAGTTAGCGACACAATGATAATATTTAGGTTGTGTCAGTTTTATTGTAGGGCATAGCATTTATCGTCATCTTTTGAGTTGTGTCACTTTTCTTGCCGGGATGTGATATCCGATATGGCTAAAAGAAAAGTTGTTGTTACTTTATAAACAGAAGACCAGAAAACTTTTCGATACTGCCAACAAAATTTTTGGTGTTCCTTTTTGTTATTATTTATTTATTTATTTTTGATTTTAATGTGCACAGAGGCCCGTCATGCTGACGCTTGTGAGATTTATCATATATGTATCTGTTTTTTTTTTTTTTTTTTCTTTTTAGGTTGGTTGGGTTTTACGTACTAGTGCTGCGCAATAGGCAATTGGCGACGGTCTGGGAGTCACCCCTAGAGATGGTCCGGAGACATGCTATCACACTTTTGATCCTCCACGGAAGGTATGGCTCTCCCACTTCGGGTGACCTCCAGTGGTATAATTTTTGATGGGAACATGGAGGACTGGCCACGACAGATTTTACGTGCACAGCCACCATTGATGTACACGGCGGTCTTTGGCCAGCTCGAGTACCGAACCCACAATCTTCCAATTACGAGCCAGGCGCTCTACCGACGGGCTACCGCGGCCCACCTGTTTTTTAGGAACTTGATTTACTGAAGCCTCCATGCATTTATTTACAGGTGAAAATAATTCCTAACTGCATTGAATTTGAATTGAGAACTACTGCAACAGGATTTCAGAAACAGGTAACGGTACGCAGAAAGCTAATGAAATGACAAAAGCAGCCTCTGGACGTATTTGAGACCCGATTTTTCATTTTGTGCTGATGACACGTTGAATGAAATTCATATTAAAAAGAGAAAACTCATAAGCAACGGGGAAAGGGTCCTAGGAACAGGAACAATCGCATGCAATATCGATCGGTTTCCAGAAATCACTCTTCAGGGATCTCGTAAATGGGGAGGGCTCATGCCTAAAATCCTTTGATTCCAAATCACCGGAGCATAAGAGAGATGACATCATACCATGATTACGACGACAACAGCAGGGACGTACCACCTCTAAAGCTGCTTTTAAAAATGAAATTAATGCGAATGTGACAAAGTATCAATTTTCATGTATGTGTCACACAACACTGTTTTCTCATTAAAATCATTTACAATACGCATGTCACAGAATTGTTTTTCGTTATTTGAATCATACACCTGAGCTTGCGTAGAATTAAAGTTAAAAAGGAAAATCCCTTTGTTATAAAATTAATTGGGAGAAATAATTTTTTTTTTTTTTTTTTTTCCTTCGAAATGTAACTTTATATTTCTAACACTTTATTTTATTTTAGTACATTAATAGTAAGCTTATATTTTGTATGAAATGTCAAAAATATTTTTAAGATTTGTTGTTATTTATTTATTTTATTTTATTTTTTTTTCTTATTTCTTAAAATGGGTACTTGGTAACCTGTAATTCTATCTTTAGGTACCCGCCAGCCAGTCGTACTGAGATAACATTCAAAAGTACAGAAAATAAAATTACGTTAATCATTTAATGCAGTACTCATTTAATGATATTTGACAATTTAATTTTTTTAATTTGTAATTTATTAGTATATGTACTTTTCTTTCTTTTCTAATTTGTAAAAAAAAAAAAAAAAAAAAATTAAAATCTACATTTTACTGGTGTTTTGTTTTATTAGCAGATTTTCTTCGATTTCTCGTAGGTTCTAGTCAATTTCCTTATTATCTGGAAATACAAAATCATCAGTAAAAACACTTATTTTCTCAAATTCGTAATTTTCCAAACATAAAACAGGGAGAAGGGGCCTTGAAGCACGGCAGAAATTTAAAGAAATTTAAAAATGATTCTACAGGCAAAAGCAGTTGAACATCGCTAGTTTAAAATATCGAATAGAAATACGATTTATATCGATCAACTGTGTGCATATATATATATATAATATTAGTGAACTAAATTTATTAAATAGATTTTGCCAAACATGGGCAATACTAAAATAACAGAGAATGCAAAATTTTGCATGTAGAGAGAAAAATAAAATCATTCCAAAAGAAATATATTCCAAAAGAAAAATAAAATCATTCCACATATCTTTTCAGTTTTAATTTTCTCTTTTTTGGTGGTGTTATAGGGTGTAGCTTGTTGTAAATATTTAGCAATTTGCATACATCAAGACAGAAATAACACCTACTTTACATGCAACATTCATTCTACACCCTTGAAAACGTAATGAATTTGCATGTTTCAATTTATGGATGTTTGATAGTCGCAACCTCTTTTTGAATTTTTCTGTTTTATCTTTTTCAATGTTTCTTGTTTTCATATATTCAATGTTTGAAAAGGTTTTCAATATATATATATATATATATATATATATATATATATATATATATATTTTTTTTTTTTTCCAGCAATTATTACAGGCAAAATTAGTACGTGATCGTAAGAATCCCTTAATTTATTTTTCGAAATGCAAATTATCGTATCCGAATTTAAAATGGTATTTGTCAAAAGGTTCACAGATTTCTAAAATTCTGTTCACCATAACTCATTTCCGGTCCTTCGTTGATTTCATAATGAGAGAAAAAGGTCATCTTTAAACAACATGGCGTTCAAAAAACAGGAGAGACTTCATTCAATGCTGCCGTGTACTCTGAAACATCAGATTATTGCCATGCAAAAAACAGACCGACGTTTACACAAGATCTTCTCGATAAAGAAAATAAAATATTATAAAACAAAGGCAACGACATATTACAAACATCTGTTAGGAAATATTTTGATGTCAAGGATCAACGGTCGACGCCAAAAGGAGGAGAAAAAAAAATATCTCGCCAATCTTTCATTTTCTAATCAAAGTGATAACTGAAAAAAGAAATAGTTAAAAATGTTCAGAATTTTATACTGACTTAAACAGCGGAAGAAACTGTGCACTGAGAAAAAAAAATCTGCAGCTGACATCTAGAATCTAAATTGTGGCTCTAGAAAAAATAGTTCCGTGTCATCCTTATAAATTCTAGTCCCTTTTGAAAGCGAGTTCTAGAAACCCTCATTAGAATTCTAGAGTGTTTGCCTATATTCTCGAGGGCAAACTTGTTTAAAAATCTCTGAAAATAAATGCGAATACAACAGGCGGGTTTCAGCTACTATATATAATCTTGGTTTATTACCCAAGTCTAGAAAATCAAGCAAAAATTTCTCAGAATACAAAAGATTCAGAATATTCAGAGTATTGTTTCACCATCTAGTAATGTGTAGACTAGAAATTCTCGATCATTTCGTTTATTCAGTTTATTGGCGTGCCTTATACGTATCGCTTGGAAATCTATATTTCAAGTTAAGAAATTTAGAAAATGACAACTTATTCATTAATTGATCAAGGCGGTACATTTTTTTTTTCAGTCTGAGTCGCTAATCGAGATTAATTTACTTTTTCCTGGCTGCATGAAAAAAAAAAAAAAAAAAAAAAAAAAAAAAAAACTTAAAAAAATATTATTTATATCTTTTAATACTTCTGATTTATATAAAAAGATATTCTCGTATTTTTAATCGCAAATCTTCTGAATAGGCCGTGCATTGTCAGTATCACGGTTTTCATATGTACTCAAGGGATTCACGTGAAAATTTTTTACAATGTTATTATGGTCGCTCCCTGGAAATTAATACATTGTTTGCAGGATATTTTCCAATTTGGAACAAAAAGTACCGCCTTTTAGAGTTCCTTTAAAACATTATTTAACAAAATAATTTTACGTAATCGTGATTAAATTATTTAAAATTCTATCTCCAATAATCGAAGTGATAAATGTCATTGGACTACAGTCGGAAGCAAAAGTATCCGAGCACTAGCCAATAATTCCTATATAAAAAAAAAGTAGAGTTAATACGGTTTTGTTAAATAAGTCCTTGTCTAATCATGTTCTTAGACACTGACTAAGAAAATGACACGACAAGGATTTATTTAACAAAGCAGCATTAAGTATACTTTTTTTAGACAGGGATTATTGCTAGCGCACTTTTGTTGCCGACTGTATAACCCGGCGGTCTTTAAAGTAAGCATTATTTTAGAAGAACGGTTAAATTTGGGGTTCTTTTTCTTTTGAACGTTGATCACAGTCTCTCGCTTCCATTGTGCTAGCAGATTTTTAATGTGGAAATGGCAGTTGACGCTAGACACACGCGACGTTTAATTTTGAAAACTGAAGTTCAACATTTCTCGATCTACAATTTCAAGAATATCTTGAGAACATATATAATTTGCAGCATCACCATAAACAACGCAGTAATCGATCAAGTCTACTTAATGACCGAAAGTAGTGACGTCTCGGTACAGTCGGTAACAAAAGCGTCCGAACACTAGCAAAAATTCCTATGTAAAAAAAGTACACTTCATACGGTTCTGTTAAATAAATCCTTATCGAATCATGTTCTTAGACTGACTAAGAAGAGGATTCGACAAGGATTTACTTAACAAAACCGTATGAAGTGTACTTTTTTACATAGGAATTTTTGCTAGTGTTCGGACACTTTTGTTACCGACTGTATAGAACGACAGTGTCACCAGACGAGCAGCATTGCGTAAATAACTGAACCAATCAATATGGGGCGTACGACAGACGTGCCCGTGAAGACAGTGCAGTGAAATTTGGTGCAGATGAGATATGACAACAAAATAGCCACTCAAGTCCTTTACTAACAACATGTCATTGGCTACAACGCCTCCGCTAAACTCGTGAATACATCAGGTGCACCCTACATGATTTGGTCAGATGGCATACGATTCCAGTTAGTAAGAGCTGATGGTAAAGTTCAAGTGAAGCGACTCCAGAAAACATCCACCCAAGTTGTCAACGATACATTGAACAAGCTGGTGGTGGGTCCATGATAATTTGGATTATTGTTACGTACCATGGAGTGTATTATCAAATCAAACTAAATCAATTTTTGACTGTAAATCATAATGTTTAGCTGCCTGGAGACTATTTGCAACCATTCGTGGACATAAAGTACCCAAACAAAGATTTTTTTTTTTTTTACCATGACGATAATGGTACAAATCACCAGGACCAAAATCATTTGCGAATAGCTTGAGGAATGTTTTCCTCAATTCCAGATCAGTTCAATGGCTAGATATAAACCTCCTCGAACATATATGGACTATGATCGAAAGGTCAATCCGTGCAAAAAATCCTGTAACCACAATCACTATTACAGATCAGTAGAAGCATCTTGGTTGAATATTCCTGCGAGGGAATTGTAATGAATTATTGAATCAATGCCACCTCGAGTTGCTGCACTTTAAAGAACAAAAAGATGTTGAGATGATATTAGGAAGTCATGGTCATCATTCATCCCATGACTTTTGGCACTTTAGTGTATATATATTTATTATTTGTTAATTAACTATAACTGATACAGTCTTTTTTCTGAAATTCTATGGTCGTTAGCTTTGAGAGGCGTACAAAACACGAAACAACTAAATCTGACGGGATGAATGTATTTTCTTCTGTTGTATTGAAGTATATGTTTCTGTTATATGCAACTCTAGAATTTATTCTTAATAAACCGTTTGAGTAATAATGCTTATTTTGTCGTCGGGTACATTACACAAGTAATGTTTACATTACTTGGTACATTATTATTATTATTATTTACATTCTGAAGACAATCAGCGTGTTAAGTCTTTCACTTGGCTTCTGTAGATTGTAATGTTTGGTGAATACAGGTATAAAAAGTTAGCATAAGCGGTTTAAATGAAATGAGTTATATATACACTGCATAGAATCAGGACAAGAGAAAATATAAATAACCAATACGATATAAGAAAATGACCTAGTCTCTCCGTGGTGGTATGTGTCCGGACCACCTTTAGAGGTGAGACTCAGACTGTCGTATTTACTCATTGTAGCACTAGTGCGACGTAAAATCCACTCAACTCAACTTAACCGAACCCAGAAAATGACCTCAGGTAAGATGGACAGACAAAATTCAGGTAAAAACCAGCAGGAGACCATCCTACAGCATAGCAGTTGGTTGAAAATGGTGAACGATTATGATAATGATGATATTTGAAGAATTGTTTGTAGCCAGCAAGTTAGTGTTAAAAAATTGGGCATCTATCTCCGCACACAGTACTGACTATGCCCGTTTGCATTTGTATTTTTAGCAAAAAAAAAAAAAAAAAATCGTTTAACGCTTTCTTTTCCAAAATAATTTACTTTTTTTAAGAAGCAAAGTTACCACCCAGCATCACCGTTGTTCCTTCGACCTTTCACGACCTATGGGTTTTCATATGAAGATAGATGACTTGCTCAATATAACATTGTTTATCTTAAAAAAGTGCCAGATGGAAATATATATATATATATGATAGAATAATAAAAAGTATCTGCGAGATAAAAAAGAGAAAAATACATTATCCGGTAGCTATAGAATGGTCAGAGAAAAATGCCAATGGCCTACGGGTGTTTCAGGCCTCGACCGTACTGCTACCCCGCCTACAAGTCGTGACTTCAGGAGGAGTTACGGTTAAAGAATGGAAATAATTGGGCGCAGGAAATCAGAATTACGCACGAATGGTACACGAGAGGGCGAACGTCACACGGCACTGGTTTTCAATAGACCGAAGGGCTAGGGAGGCTGTTAAAGTAGCATACAATTGTGAAAGTGAAGAAAAAGTTATCCAAGTCAAACCAGTCCTCGTACTTTCAGTTTCTGGATCAGATTCAAAAGAGGGATTTGGGGCTCAGGCTTTCAAACAATGAATTGAAGACAGCAAGAAACTAAGAGGACAGATTTGAATAACTTATGTTTTTCGTCTCCCCACAAAAAAGTATATTTTACTTAAGAAGCTACTATATCTTTAATTTAGAGAATTAAACACAAAATTTAAATCAGTTATGGCTGTATAGCCTTTAATTCAAATTGTATAGTACAGAATTTATGACACAAAATCATTTCTAAATATTTATTTCTATTTGCATCAGCATGTTAAATCGAATATTGACCACCTCTAGGGAGTGAGTCCCAGACCGTCGCCAATTGCCCATTGTGCAGCACTAGTGTAACGTAAAACCCAATCAACCAACCGTAAATCAAATATTAGAAAGTATGATATTGAGTAAGTTTTACATCACACTAGCGCTACGCAATAGACAACTAGTGATGGTCTGAGATTCTTCCCAAGGGGTGGTAAAGAGACATGCCTTGGCAATTTTGGTTTTTTGGGGGAGAGGATAATTTCCCCGCTTCGGTAATCGTCAAAGGTATTACTTTTATGGGGCATACAGGACATTGGAATTACGATAGATTTTACGTACACTAGCCTTCATTTACACGATAATCTTTGGCCGGAGCCCGCAGTCTTTGGATTACGAGTTTGGCGCTCTACCAACCAAGTTATCGTGGCCAAAGGCATTATAAAAGATTCGCAACTATGTTTAAATCTATTGGCATCGTTTCATAATTTTATTAAGTTGAATTTTAAGTATTTCATACTGGAGAAGCAGAAATTTTAAGACATTTCCTACATTACATCCGTAGTTTACATTATTAGAAAGAACAAGTTTTTTTAACAGCGCAGCAAAATGGTTAAAAACAATTTTGACGCCGATTTGCTTAAAATTCCAAAACAATTCAAAATTTATGCTATATTGCGTTTATATAATTTTAAATGAAGAACTAATTTGAATGTCCATAACTCGCGACTTAAAAGGATTTTCGATTATGCAACATTTAAAACATACGGAGGAAAACGTGTTAGAATTTTTTTTTTTTTTTTTTTTAAATCAAATGCTATGTAAAAGTTAAATGTTTAACCATTCTACGGATGCTGACGAAATGTTCTGATTTCTGAATTGTGAAGGTGTAGTGAAGGGATGGCCGAATGGCCACAAGCATTACAGTCACACTATGTCTAAAATGTGACGTCTTTAGCTCGCGTGTAATGATTCTCAAGTGATACTTTCTCATTTGTTAAGGGGGCCGCGGTAGCCCAGTCGGTAGAGCACCGTGCTCGTAATTGGAAGATTGCGGTTTCGGTAGTCTAGTCATCCACACCGTTGTGTACACTAACGGTGGCTGGTGCACGTAAAATCTGTCGTGGCCGCAATGTCCTCCATGTTCCCATCAAAATTATACCTCTGGGGGTCACCGAAGCGGGAGAGCCATTCCTACTGTGGAGAATCGAAATTGTGATAGCATGTCTCCGGATCACCTCTAGGGGTGAGTCCCAGACCATCCCCAATTGTCCATTGCGCAGCACTAGTGCGGCGTAAAACCCAACCAACCAACTCATTTGTTTACTTGCATGCAAAAATGAAAGTATTCCGTCTTTTGGCGGAACTCTTCCAACAATATTTTTAACAGAAATATCTGTCCTATTTAATTATAAAACATCAATGTAAAAATACAATCAATATTTCGAAATAAAAATAGTGATGTCGATAACGTCGACCGCTTTCACCCCTGCTTGAATGTGGAGTCACTTGGTTGCTTTATCTTGTGACTGGTTAACGTCAATGTGAATACTTTGGAGAACCTATTTGTGGTCGTAATCAATCCGTCGAAAGTGGAAAAAATAAAATAAGAGATATAAATAAATTTTAAAAAGGGTTTAAATTTAGAATTTTAAAGCTGAAAATGATCATCGTGAAAACAAAAATAAATCAGAGTGAAGTACCACGAGTACATCCACACACAAAGGGGGGGGGGGGGGGAATCCTTCTTGAGAAATCCTAAGTATGACAGAATTCTAAAAATGTGACAGAATTACAAGGATCTGAGTGTGACAGAAATACAAGGAATAACTGTCGCGTGTCTCATTTAGTTTTACTATATGAGAGAACCGTATAAGGCATTTCAACTATGAAAAATGTTAAGGCGGATTGTTGAATAATATAAATTTATATATAAAAATAAATAAATAAATAAAATGCATAATAATAATAATTTTAGATTCTATGAAACCGGCCACAAAATTGAGCATAAAGATGCTAATGCAACTCGCTTCCTATACCATAAAATGATAATATAAACTGCAAATGTCATAATTTGATTAAAATGCTATTAGAGTAAACATAGTCACCAAGTGTTTTGCTAATACTTTGTTCACCAAATACAAAGAAAATATATCAATAACACTTGCTGACTTTAGAAGTAAATACTGACTCTGGACAGAAGAACATAAAAGTACAGTTGGCAGCAAAAGCATCCGAGCACTAGCAAAAATTCCTATAATAAAAAAAAGTACACTTAATAATGTTTTGTTAAATAAACCCTTGTCGAATCATGTTCTTAGACTGGCTAAGAACATGACTAGGATTTATTTAACGAAACTGTATTAAGTGTACCTTTTTTATATACAGTCGGCAGCAAAAGTATCCGAGCACTAGAAAAAATTCAAAAAAGTACATTTAATACAGTTTTGTTAAATAAATCCTTGTTGAATCATGTTCTTAGTCTGTAAGAATTTTTACTAGTGCTCGGATACTTTTGCTGCCGACTATATTAATAAAAAAAAAAAAAAAAAAAAAAAAAAAATCCTACAGCTTGTTGTAAATTGTTAACAAAAATTAGCATTCATGCAAAATGTTCGAAGAAAATGACATCCCTTTAAGGAAAACAATAACCAGGAAACGAAAACGTACGCGAAAGAAGATTTTTCAAATGACACAAATAACAGCGATAAAGAAATGTCAGGGTTAAATAACAGTCGTTACTTTAGCTGTAACCTTCAAATTTAATGGTTACGCTAAGTGGATTGAATAAATTATCAAGCATAAAATGAAACTGATATGAAGGAATGATGCATTACAAAAAGACAGTTTCCTCAATAACATTTAACACTTTTTTCTTTTGAAATCTTTCTCGAAAAGGACCTGTCGCAGTTTTGGCAGCCCTTCAACACCAAAGAATCGCGGAAAAGGGGTCAAAACAGATCGGTGTTTTACAAGAGGTGATGACGACAGCATTTTAGTGTTCTTTAAATTGTGCTAGAAAAGCCTGGGGATATTATCACATTTTGACAAACTGATTACAGGATGTTTTTAAAAGTCTGTGCCTTTCGAATATTACAGTCCCCCCCCCACCCCGACTATTTAAGAATTTTAATAAGTTTTTATGTCGTAAGCTCATACCTTTCAGCCTCAAATTTTGCTTCATCTTCTCCAGTTTCGCACATTTTTTTTTTTTTTTTTTTTACCCTCATCAAATAAAAATTAACAATTTACAAGAAAAGAATAATTTACAAATGAATGCTGTCGCTGCTTCAAACTACTATTTATCTTCACCTGTGTTTTGACATACAAATATGGCGAGTTTTAAAAGTCTAAAGTGGCTACAAATTTTTTTGTGCTGTATTAAAATATTTAAATGCGTTTTCTGAGAAACCGTGTATTTCGTTATTTTTGTTCGCGATTACATTCATTTCTCAAAATGTATTTAGAATAATGAACTGAAAATTTGCCAAAATGTTTTATTCATCTTTAGCTATGTTCTGTAGCAATATCTAACCTCTTTGGATTTATTTATTGATCATGGGTTACATACAAACGGAACGCTTGCAATTTCGATGACGTAAATTTTTCAAGTTTTTTTGCAAATACATTCGGCAGCAAAAGTATCCGAGCACTAGCAAAAATTCCTATGTAAAAAAAAGTACACTTAATACAGTTTTGTTAAATAAATCCTTGTCGAATCCTGTTCTTAGTCAGTCTAAAAACAGGATTCGACAAGGATTTATAAAACAAAACAGTGTTAAGTGTGCTTTTTTACATAGGAATTTTTGCTAGTGGTCGGATACTTTTGCTGCCGACTGTAGTCATACATTTGGAACGCTTGCAAACGGCTTTGCAACCGGCAGTGTTTCATTTGCATGTACCCCTTTACTGACAGTTTGTTTGGAGGATTGAGGATTTTTCTTGTTTTAATTTTGAACTTTTGTACCAAGTATGGAATATTTCAATAAATTTTATAAGTACAGCAAATCTTTTGCTGCAGAACACAGGTCAGTATGTTATTTCTATACTGTGTAAAGATTATTGAAATATATTCATTAGAATGTGTTATAGGAGATGTGGCGTAAATGAAAATTATCACTAAAATTTTTCTAAATATTGCCAATATTTTAAAAGTTAATGAAAATTTCTGTAAAATTTCATTTAAATTCATAGTTTTGTATCCCATCTTAATTAAATACATGTGTGTTTCATTAAAATTTTATTTATTTTTTAAAAAAGTGCTTCGTACGTAGGCACATACCTTAAAAAAGGCTTTTTTGCAGCCCTGATCACCAATAACGTTTTGCATCACACAACCTTATCCTCGTACAAATTAACATCAACTTACAAGTTGGCCATTTGTTAGAACTCAGAATTTCATCAAAAATTTTTTTCTTACCGAATGATTTCGTCCTTTTTTAGAAGATTACAAAGAAGGAACACAACCAGGGACCGATTTACTCAGTTGGAGGCCCAGGGCACTTCTGTTCAATGGGCCCCTTTTCCCCGTACTTTAATATTACAACAAACAAAACAAACCGCATATTTTTGATTCACGTGTCTAAAAATTTTCTCCACTTTTCATTTTATTGGTAAGACTGAACTAGATCCGATGCTTGTCTATAGGATCAACGTGCATCGCACCCGCATATCTGCACTGCGATGCGTGTCTCGGATTTAGTTAGCCTTAGTAAGACTTTGGAATGCAGTATCGGTAGTATGCAGTTGTATTTGCGTTTAGCAAAAATATTGCAATTTTTTCAATGAACTGACAGTTTCCTTGAAAGACTATACCGCTGATTTATGTAACAGCGTATTAATACCTCCATCTATCGATGAAAAAACAAAAAGCAATGATCATTATAGCAAAATTTGGAAATTTTTCATTTTAACTATTTTTTAAATGTATGACTGAATTTCTTCGAGGCCCCCCTCAGTGAGAGGGCTCAGGGCACATGCCCCGAATGCCCTGCCTTAAATCAGGCACTGAACACAACACAACCTACGCTATCAGAATAACGAGGCTCTACAAAAATAACTTCGTTACAAGTATTCACTTAAAACTATTCCCGAACTAAAGGTAGGCATGGACCAGTTTTTACGTAATCTTTCTAATATCACTTGCGTTCTCTCTTTAAGCATTCTAACGTAATTAAATGGTGATAATTTTGTAGCTTAATAATTAAGAGCGCTGGATTTAATTAGAAGGTTAATCGTAATTAGAAGATAACTTCTTATTAGTGTTACCCGAAGAGAAAATCGCGTCCCACAACAAAAAGGAAAAGAAGCTGCACTGAACAGACAAAGGCAAGGATCTTACTTAATTTCAAGGTCTTTTCCTCTCATCCTTGAATCTTATCTCTTTTTATTTCTTTTTGTTTGTATGGCACTGCCGTAAAAGAAAACTATCGCAAATCGAATTCGAAGTAAAACAGAGAGAGAAGCTCTATAAGCAGTTGTTTATTTGCTTTACACGCCTGTTCAGTTCTTTTTAAATCCATTGCACCATTGGGGTAAAAAAAAAAAAAAAAAAATCTCCCAACCAAACAGACATCTTTTTAAATCTTTTTTCGTTCAGATTTTTTTTTTTTTTTTTTTTTGGTAAATTTTTTGTTTTTAAAGTTAAAAATAGATGCACGAAATGCATAAAAAAAAAAAAAAAAAAAAAAAAAAAAAGTTGTTATTGAAATCTTCTACAAAGGATAATGCATAATTCGGTACTGATAAGTATAAAGGATTTAAGTCCAAAAATGTCGATTTTGAGTTAAGTACATAGTCAGACTCAGAAAAAAATTCTCTATCGATTGGTATAAAGGATTTAATTCTATGTCATTTAGTCTTTGAGAAAATCCATTAGTAATAAAAGGACCAATTTAGAAATTTACCATTCATGTATGGTATAAAATATTTAATTCAATTTTTCCCGTTATTAAATGAAGGTGACAACCACTGAATGGTATAAAGGGTAAAAATCAACGAAATACCTTTTCCCTAATCCATTCTTCTGATTTGTTTTTAGCTAGTTAAACTATATTTTTCGTCTACTGAAAAATCAAGAATATGGACTTAAATCCTTTATACTTATCACTACAGAATTTCATTAAAGGTTTTGCCCATTATCAAACATAAAAATATTTTTTTTTTTTTTTTTTTAATGTGTGGAAAAAGAAATACGTATATAAGAAAAGAGTATGGGCTTTTTACTATTTTACGAATGCATGATAATGTTTGATAATAATCTAACTTTAGTAAGGAAAATTTTATTTTAAAAATAAAAGTCCGATTAATGAAATATAACAAAAAGAGTTCCAATAAGTGTAATCTGATAAAAATTAAGTACGCATAAGCCATTCACATTGAAAACAGCCATGTGAGGAAAAAAAAAATACAATAAGCAAAATTTATATTTTAGTTTAAATTTGTGAAAAAGATAGGTCAAATAATAGTTGTAGTAGAAAACAATTTCAATTTACATTGTTTCTAGCCAATTCCGTAACTTTAACATAAAATACGACTACTACGTTATAAATATATAAAAGCATCAATAAAATGTAAATAATTAAACTTCTTAAAAACACCTTCTAAATCTTAAGAAAACAAAACGTTTCGGGGAAAAAAAAAAAAAACTTTTTCTTTCTCTCTCTCTCTCTCTCTCTCTCTCTCTCTCTCTCTCTCTCTCTCCAAATCTGCATTACAGCTGTAAAGTTTGAATTTTTGCGTGTATATTAATAAATTAATAACAGGGGTGATTATGAATTCATGAAAAAATACCTGAAATTTTTTGTATGGGAAGAGAACACATAAATTATTGCAGGGTGGCCTAATCTTCCCATTAAGAAAAATATTAATTAGGTTTAGTAGTCACATGAATTTGATATTTTAGTCTTATTTTATAAATTTAACTAACCAGAAAAACTAGAATTCTGGTACTGAAAATGAAAGAAATACCTGAATTGAAATAAAATACTTGAACACAATCGTTTCTGTTAACATAATACTCGTCCAATAAGTAAATAAATGAGAATGTGTATTTTTCTTTGATTTACTTCATAGTGCATAAATAAGAAAGGGTGAAACTATTTAACGTGCAAAATCGCTGAAAACTATTACTTGCATGCAGAATGAATGGTGGTGGTGGTGTGTGTGTGTGTGTGGGGGGGGGGGGGGGGGGTATTAATGATCTGTCATACGACTATTATTAAAAGTATTTATTTATGAATATTAAAAGTAGCATTTAGAGAGATCTTAAATACTTTATAAGATAGATTAAACATTCAATATATATATATATATATATATACAAATATACATTTCTTTTTAGAAAAACAAAATAATTTAATACGAGATTCAGAGACAGCAAAATTTGAATTCAAGAATAACACCTGAAAAGTTTCACCCTTTTAAAATTAAAAGATACCAAAAATATCTGGATAGTTCCATAAAGCATGTTATATTAGTCATACACAAGGATAAAATTTATTTATTTATTGGTTTTTTTTTTTTTTTTTTTTTTTTTTTTTTAAATATGCATACAATTTTTCATACAATTTTCATATCTTTATTGTATGTTTATATCTTTACACCAGTTTTTGTGATTATACAGGCGAGTAGTTATTGATAGAAAAAGAAAATAGACAGTGGTAATTAAAAAAAAAAAAAAAAAAAAAAAAAAGTTTAAATCTTATCCCTGTGTTTAACTAATGGTTAAATCTTTTTCCCTCTCTCTCTTTTGGTTTTAAAAGTTTTCCAGACTTCTTCATTTTTCTAAATAACAATACCAACAAATTCGGCCGTCCCTCCATCCCGCCTTATCTCCCTTACCCACACTTAATACTTAATATAATAATATATTAAGCCATACAGATTTACAAGTGACAGGGATTTTATTATTATTTATTGCCATTATTATTATTATTTTGCGAATATATTACACAAACTTGCGGTCTTAGCAATCCTTCAGGGAATCGGTTGTAATATGGCTGTTATGAAAATGAAAAATTACTTTTTGCTGTATGAATAAAAATATTTTCGACTAAAAACATATTTCATTTTTAATAAAGCATTTTCTCTTCAATTTCAAAAATAAATAAATAGATAACTAAAAAAAAAAATAAAAAATAATAATTAAAATTGCTAAATTAAAAATCGTCTTTTAGTCCGGTCAATCTAGACATTCGGTGATACATAAATTTACAACAAGCTGATAATTAGTAAAATTGTTCAAAATATAATTAAAAATAAAATTTTGAAATTCCCCACCATTCCGGTGTATGGAAAAAAATTTACTCAAGGTCAAAGGTAAAAAAAAATGAGTTTTTCGCGATTTTCAGCAAAACGGTATGTTTTATCATAAAAATACCTCAGACAAAAATTGTAGATCATAAAATTATCTACAAAAAAATGTATCAGGTGAACAAAGTAGGCACGAGTGCTGCAGATAAAGCGGCAACACAGTGGTGTCTGTCACTGCTGTTGTCTGCAGCACTCGTGTCTGCTTTGCTCGCTTGACGAAGGGTCATGTTTTCTTTCGAGTCGAAGTTGCGTGTTTTTTTTTTTTTTTTTTTTTTTTTTTTTTGCATATTTCGTTTTAACGCAGCCCTCTGCCCTCTGGTGCATTTTTATTATACATAATGTTGATTGTTAAAAATGGTGTATAAAACTCTAAAGTTTTCCACAAATCTTGCTTCTATAGCAAAAATGACAGAATTGACATTCAGTAATATTAAATTAAAACGCTCTGACAAAGTTGTTCCTCTTTTAGCTATGACTAGTACCCTAAAAGTTCATGAAGAGAAAATGACTGTTGACTCTGTACTATTGTTCCAACGCATAAGTATTACTGCAGCATTTCAAGATGAAATAGAAACATATTTTGAATATGAATTAGCTCCCTACCCTTTAACGTTGTTTGATGAGATCGGAATGCGTAAAACAGAGAAGTCTGCCATTTACGATTGTTTTGAAAAGGTAAATATTGATATTAACAACACTAATGCGACATACATCATTGAATGGTTGGAACTGTCATGAATTCATCAAATAAAATATCAGAAGATGAAGATGTTGCTAAAGTTCGACGACGTTGTTCTACAGCTTTGATATTTCTCGTGTAATCATTGTAGCCATCAAATACGACAGTAACTCTGGAACCAAAATGTCGACGTACATACTGAACGTATTTATCTAAGATTACGTTGAATGTTTCTTCGCTATCCCACACAACGCGATGTAGTCAATGATGTATGTCGCATTAGTGTTATTAATATCAATATTTACCTTTTCAAAACAATCGTAAATGGCAGACTTCTGTGTTTTACGCATTCCGATCTCATTAAACAACGTTAAAGGGTAGGGAGCTAATTCATATTCAAAATATGTTTCTATTTCATCTTGAAATGCTGCAGTAATACTCATGCGTTGGAACAATAATACAGAGTCAACAGTCATTTTCTCTTCATGAACTTTTAGGGTACTAGTCATAGCTAAAAGAGGAACAACTTTGTCAGAGCGTTTTAATTTAATATTACTGAATGTCAATTCTGTCATTTTTGCTATAGAAGCAAGTCCAACTTCACGAGCTCAAACCCCTCCCCCCGCCCGAAATTTTAAAGATTTGTGGAAAACGTTAGTGTTTTATACACCATTTTTAACAACCAACATTATAATATGTATAATAAAAATGCACCAGAGGGCTAGCGTTAAAACGAAATATGCAAAAAAAAAAAAAAAAAAAAAAAAAAACACGCAACTTCGACTCGAAAGAAAACATGACCCTTCGTCAAGCGAGCAAAGCAGACACGAGTGCTGCAGACAACAGCAGTGACAGACACCACTGTGTTGCCGCTTTATCTGCAGCACTCGTGCCTACTTTGTTCACCTGATACATTTTTTTGTAGATAATTTTATGATCTACAATTTTTGTCTGAGGTATTTTTATGATAAAACATACCGTTTTGCTGAAAATCGCGAAAAACTCATTTTTTTTTTACCTTTGATCTTGAGTAAAATTTTTTCCATACACCGGAATGGTGGGGAATTTCAAAATTTTATTTATAATTATATTTTGAACAATTTTACTGATTATCAGCTTGTTGCAAATTTATGTATCTTCACTCTTATTTTTTGGTCTAATTTGACCGGACTATTTCCTTACAAATCCATTATAATTTGTTTTATCTGACAATATGTATATTATTGTAAATTAACCGTAAATAGATTTTCATGGGAAATTTTTTTTGCTGTAAGTAAAAAATTTTACAGAAGTGGATTTTGACTGAGAAATCTGGAAAGTGCAGTTCTCGCATTTTTTAACTGTAAAATAAAATATGAAAAAAATTAAAGAAACTTTTTTTTTTTTTTTTTGTAAAACGAGTACCAATTTAACCGTTGTTATTTAATTATTGTTATTATTATTATTATTATTTTAATGTAAAAACGGAATTTAAGAATTACATTATGTTATGAGTAATTCTGGAAACAAATTTTTCCATAGAATGACATGGACTTTAACTGTTAGGTATTGTACGCTTTTAACCCAGGCTTTAAGAATGGGTTGGTAAGGAGTACATTTCATCTTCTGAAACTGAAACATGTTATTTCGTAAGAGAAGAGAGGCTTTCTTAATAATAATATAAAAAAAGACTTCCCCAAATCGACACAAGTAGTGGGGGAATATTAATAACAAAAATTCCAGTAATCGAAATCTTAAAAAAAAAAATTAGGATCCCCCTAAGCAATTCAAGTAATTACAATCAAGCTCAATTTTAAAAGAAATCGATACAGCATTAGAAGACAAATTTTAAGAGTGGTGTATCTAACAAGATCTTTTCGCAAAAGCTTTCTTGATTAGATTAGATTAATCAATCGGACAAAGTAAGTTCAATCTCTGCTATCTTTCCCTCACTAAAACTCCCCACGAATCCTCTCTTTTTAATTCCGATCCTTAATTCAGTTAGTGTGCTTTTACTTGCATTTCGCTTGCTGACGTCAAAGCCGAGTATAATGCAGTTATAGGATCAGTAAACTTACAAAAGGCCTTTTGTGAAGATAAACGGAGAGAAGGCATAAAGGACCAATACAAATGGCAAAATCCGTGATTTAATCAGCGAGCATATAATAAATTCGTTCATTCAACGCAATATTGTAACGAAAAAAAAGATCATTCTGAACAACCGAAAATTATAAGCGTTAAAAAAAAGGGGCAGACTAGATTAAATTCACTCAAAAGAAAAAAAAAAAAAAAAAATTAAATGTGTTAAAGAAGCTGCTAATTGTAGAATGACGCAGTGTTTGAATTTACAGCCGTCTTTGTCGTTAATTTTCTCGCGAATTTAATATCACATTTCAACCAACTATTCATGTTGCCATAAAATAACTCAAAATATCAAGATCACGTGAACAAATATTTAAAATTTTAGGGGGGAAAAATCATATTAATGAAACAGAACTTTAATGTTATTTATTTTACTGGATAAATAACAAATAAATATATAGAAAATGCTTATAAAAGACCAGTGTTTCTGCTACGGTAGCATTTTTCGCGAAATGCTAAAAGACTTATCCTAAATGCGCAAATGAAATAACATGTTTTCGCTTTTTTGCTAAAGCATCTTACTAAACACACAAAAAAAAAAAAAAAAAAAAAAATCTTCAGCGAAAATATTATAACGAATCTTTCATGGAAAAAAAATCGCAACATTGATCAAGAAAAATGCATTGGTTCATGCATATAAGGAAAATCAAACACTGAACTACACATCAGAATCGCATACAGGAAATCAACTTGTAAATAAACATGAGGCATTTGTAAAGTGGTCTAATATGAATGAAAGAAAAATTATAAATTGTAAACCAAAAAGCTTTGAATAGTAATAAACAAATTTCACTTATATTACTTACCTTATTTTTTATTTTGGTAAGTTATGTTTTTATTTTCAGATACAGTATAAGCTTAATGTAGTTTTGCATGCTATAGTGATAATTATATCTCCAGAAAAAGAATATAAGTCGTATCTAAGACGTTCATATTGCTTAAAAAAAGTTTACAATATAAAGTAATAATCTAAAAAGTTTAATGTTTTTCATGTCTGCCAATAAATGAGTTAAAATATATGCTTGTACAATATTCAAATTGATCTGGTTACAGTCTTACTTTTTTGTTTTTCATTTCAAATTTAAAAAAAATTACCTTCTGTGTATAACTCTTTAAAGACCTGATTAAAAACTTTTAAGTTTAAATGACAAATGGAAATCAAACATATCGAGGTGTTTAGAATAATGTGTAAACTGATATTCATCTTTTACTACTATTTCTGGCATTTTAGCATTTTGCTAAAAGCTTTTCTTCTGATTTTAGCTTTTTTGCTAAAGAAAATTTTTACTCAGCTTAAACCCTGTAAAAGACATAATTATTTATTTAAAAAAAAAAAAAAAAAAAGCTGGGAGGGGTAATCAAATATTATAAATTTAAAAACGACTATAAAAATTAATAGAATTAACAAAATGCCATTAACATATTAAAAAAATAACAATCAAGATAATAAATATATAGTAATTGCATAAGACTTGGCGGTTATATAATTGATAGCAAGACTTTTGAATAACCGATTATTAAACAAAATAATAAGTTACTTTATCAATAGATTAGAAATAATCAATTTAAACACTGTGAAATTTTTTGCAGAAAAAAATAATTCCCGATCTATATCCATACTAAAAAATCTACACCTTTTATTAATGGTAATATATTTAATAACACCTTTCTGTGTGTGTGTGTGCGTGGGGGGGGGGGGGGTCCTGTGTGTTATAGAAATTCAGAATTGAATAATAAATTATGTAATTTCGCTATATAATATTTTACTGATACCTTGCTAATTATAGCTTTTCCTTCCTGGTTCTTGATCATTATCATTATATTAAATATTTTATGTGTGTGTGATCTTTATAAAACTACAGCCATAAGTACCCCTAATAAAGTCATGACTGCCTTTTATTATTATTATTATTATTATTATTATTATTATTATTATTATTTTCGTTATCTTTTACTCATTATGGAAAATGTCGGAATCATAGTACAGTGAAACCTCTCAAGTTGGACACCCCTATAAGTTGGACGCCTTTTCTTGGAACGGAATGCATCCATAGGATTAACATTATATCCAACCTCTATAAGTTGGACACCCCTTTAACTTGGAAGTTGGACAGTAAACTACTGTCTTAAGTTGGACACTTTTACCCGATGAGACAGAAAAAAAAGAAATAAATCTTCCATTTTCTCACTCTTATTTTAGAAAATTTACTTATCCCTTATAGAAAAAACTGTAAATATCTAAAAAAAAAAAAAAAAAAAAAGAAAAATGTTTGTTGTCACAATATAGTTACCTATGTCTTATCTTATAAAAAAATACTTCTTTTTTTCAGTTGAAACAATCACAAATTACTGTAATTTAGTGCATAATGCAAGAATTTTTCTTTTTATTGAATTGCATGAATTATACTTGCATTTTTCTTTTTTAATATTCCAGAGAGCTTACAGGCATGTTTTGACTTAGACTATTTAAAAATTGGCTTTTTGAAAATACATTTTGGTTGGTAGAGTTCCTCTTCATTTACCCTTTTTATTTTTCCTACCAAGTATAACTTGAGTGTATATTTGCACTCAACTTAATATGAAAGAGATCTGTTGTGAAACACGATGCTGACTCAATTTGAATGCATATCTGCTAACAGGTGTTGCTGCTATGCTTCAGTTTTCCCCATTCACTGGAAAACTATATCTCAGTTTCTAGAGTGAATAAATTCACCAAACTTCATATGTGAGCGTTATGAAAATGAATATCAGCTTAATTTGGGTGTAGATCAGCATACAGATGGTGCTACTTTTACTCACATTCTCTGATTTTCCACATGACTATCTCAGCATCTATTGGATAAAATTGCACCAAAATGCATGTACAAAATCTTTATTGTGAGAAGGTATATTGATTAATTTTTCTTGCATGTTAACTGGTAGGTAGCGCTATTATATAAAAAATTATAGAAGAAAGTATTATAATGGCCACAACATAATTTAAATTTAAATTGGCAAATTAATTTTTTTTTTGTATATAAGTATTTTTGTATTTAATTATATTATATATGGATGTGATTAAAAGTTAAAAAGCATGCATAGATACATTTTAATTAAATCAAGAAAAGTAAGCACCCTCTATAAGTTGGACACCTCTCTAAGTTGGACACTTTTTCTTGGAACCGTAGGTGTCCAACTTAGAGAGGTTTTACTGTAAATATTCTAGCTTAATCAACGCGTAGCACATTCAGAGAAAAACAGAAAACACTGTTCGATTCATATTTAATTGAATAGAAACGCCTGGAAATTTCGTGTTTTTTGCCAAGAAATATTTGTCAGTTCAAAAAGTTTTTTCTTTTTTTTTTCTCTCTCTCTCTCTCAAAAGTTATTCCCCACAATTTAGACGGATAACAATGATGGTTTCACTATGAAAATTGCCGATGAAGTTAGACATGTGTATTTTCATTAGATTGACAATGGATAAGGCAATAACTATTAGGAATGATTACCCTTTGGGTCCATCTTCAAATTTCCCGCCAATTAAATTCTTCCCCCCTTATCTCTTTCTGTTTTATTCAACCGTTTGTTTCGCTTTCATTTCCTCTATGACGTCATCGGCTACGTTACACACTTTTACAACTTTCTACACACACATACACACAAACATGCACGCAAGCAACCGAGAGAAGGGGGGAAGAAATAGAACGCGATGACCTCATTCACGACGACGTTAATTAACCCAACCCCCCCTCCAACTAGACGATGTTTCTCTGCCGGTTTTCCCGAAAGGAAGACAGGTTTGCCATAATTGGCGGTTCAGCAAACTTAGCGGGCATTTGCGCCGCGAAGAAACACAGTTCAAGCTCAAGGTTGTTTCATTTATAGAGATGTTTTGCAACATTCCATTATGTACAAAAGAAATGAAAACATGGCAAAAGGCTTTAAGGCTTAATTATGTAGGCGGATCCGATCCTTCAATGAAAACAAAACAAAAGAAAAAAAAATCAACATCTTTTATTAATAGTAATAGTATATTTAATAATACTTTTTTTTATCAATTGTATCTTTCTTTTTGATAAGATTTCTTATTACACTCATGAACATTTATGTGTACTTTCATAAACTTTCAGTGTTGAATGTACGCAACCTTCTTTCCAACACACTGAAGGCGTAAATTCCAAGGAAATGAGATACAATACGTGAAAGAAAACTGTCGTAAACTTTTATTTAAAAAAAAAAAAAAAAAAAAATACACGAAATATATATTTATTACAAAATTTTCAGGCAATAGAACAGGAAAATTCTACTAATCTTTATCTAATAAATTCTCCTAAAAACATTTTTAAACACGTATACAATTGTTATATTCATAATTTGTAAATGAACTAATCAACTATTATATTCTAACAAAGGTAAATAAAAATAGCCCCCCCCCCCCCAAGTAATTCCAATACAGTATAACAACAGAATACAAAAGATTTACAGAATTTTTCTTATGACAGAAAATATCATACCCTAAAATTTTCATCTTAAAACTAGAGAAAATTAATTTTTGCATTATTTGCTGCAATGTAGAAAGGGCAGTTGCCTTTTATATGTATTCACTCCCAATGATTTTATCCAGTGATTTATTTAATTAAAACATCGTTTTCGTTTATACTTTAACCTTCTAACGGGCGCGCGTATATGAGAGATACACATACACTAACGGTGAATCTCGTTGTATATCTTAAGTCAGAGAGCATTTGGAACACTTATCCTTGGATAGTCACTCAGTGTATATTGGTCTATTTTTAGTTATCTTTTGAACCTAAAGACAATGATGTGAAGCTGTATATATTTGCTATTTGTATTTGAAAAATACGCGCGACCATTTAAGTGAAGTTTTGTTATATTTGTTTTTTTTTTTTTTTTTTTTAAAGGATTCTTTGTTGTTTTTGTTTTAAACATTATTATTTTAAATATTTTTAAAATTAATTAACTTTTAACTTTACACTTTTCATTAAAAATGACAAAACATCAACTATATTCTTTATTTTATTTTCAGATAATTCCGATGTTTCTTTGATTACTTTATATTTATTGTGTGCTTTAAATTTCATTGTTTCAGTTTCTTTTAATGAATAAAAGTTCTAATTGAAGACTTTTATTAATCTTCAAATGGATATAGTATAATTAAAATATTCAGATACTTGCAAATACCTATTTTGCAATAGTGTATGTGAAAAATACGCGCGACCTTTCATGTTCGTATAAGCAGCGCGCCCGCTGGAAGGTTAAACTAGTTATTTTGGGAGCACTTTAAAAATTTTAAAGATACAGCGAAATATTTGAATTTTAGTAATAATTTATCTGATTAAATTTCGAAAAGAATTGAAATTTTTCTGATTAATTTACATGTACTACTTCAGAACGTGTAAGACCATCTCAATTTTATACCATTACATTGCTTTCTCTCCATTAAAACTCTGATTAGTAAATAATAAACTAATTTAAATGCTTTTTCTCCTTTAAAACAGTCCTTCACACAATGTAAAATATTTTTATCTATTATTTATTTATTGAACAGGTTTATTATTGTGATGAAAACTGAAAAATATTTCTTAAAAATAAAGTGATTCATTAACATATATCTGACAATGGCGCATATATTATACACATACAGCTTCTCTTAAAATATACCATATCCCACAACTAATGAGAATCTTTATTAAAAACCTCACAATAATGCAATTTAAAAACTATTTTTCACCGACAAATAATTATGTAATCCTAATTTTCAATTATATCTCAAAACAAAAAACATTTTAAAATTATAGAGAAAGCAATTAAGTTGAAAAGAAATTGATAATTTTAGCAAATGGAAAATTTAGATAAAAATCATCAGCTTAGCATAAATAAAACAATTATGCTGATATATTTCAAATTTCTTTTATCAACCAAATCATTAAAAATCACCTAATAAAATACAATGGCAGGTGAAAAATCACTAAATTTTAAGATTAAAGATTATTTTTCCCCCCGAAAGAAATATTCTTCGAATAAACGAAGCCACACCCTCATCTCTCTATCCGAAGCTTGGCATCGTTCCAATCGTACCCTTGGCGCCGATAACTCACTTTCAATACTGGCAACCCCGCGGATGCGGAGAGAGAGAAAGTGTGAGCGACTGTTTCCTTCGTTCTCTCGCTTTTGCTCAGTTACAACAGAATCGGAGCAACATGTTTTTGCCGATCAGCTGATTCGTAAGGAAAATAAATAAAAATAAAAATGTGACTTTGGAAAACGGAAGATTTTCAAGTTTCACATGTGTAATAATAAGACACGCTGACGCCGGCAATAAGAAAGTTTTTAGGTTCTCCTCAACAGGTAAACCAGACTTTTGTCCTGGTATAAAAGCTATTGGGAGGAGGGGGTGTGTCCCATTTAACATATTTAAGAAAAAACACTTTTCTTAAGATACTTTTAGATGTTTTATTAATTTTATCTGATAGTAAAAACAATCGTGTACTTATAACAATATTAGATATTACATAAATTAGTCCGAAAAGAATACAATTATTAACATTATGTTATCTTTTTAATCACAAGATCATACGAAGTTTCAGTATAATATTCAGTTCTTGTAAGATTCTATGAGAAATATTGAATAAATTTTATCTAATCAAGATTGCTACAGAATCAAGATTGCCGCCTTTTTTTCCTTGACATTTCTCCACCAGAATATTTATACAGCAATTTTTACCTTATGTGATCATGGATACATATTATTGAAGAATTATTATAAACAAAAATTCTGGTGGAATAGTCAGGAAGAAATAGAAATCGCAGCAATCTGCTAATATTTAAAAACAATTGCGTATAATAATATTATATATTCTGGATTTGATACAGGTTTAAAATTTCGGGGCCCATTTTTGTGAAAAACCAAATATTTTTGTGAATTTTGTATTTATTTTTGTAAGAAAAAAAAAAAAAAAAAAAAAAAAAAAAACGTGTAAAAACAGTCATTCTATTATCTATTTATAGTCTGATGTTTAATATTAAGTTAATAACAATTTTATTTAACCAAATATAGGCATTAATTGAAAAATAATACTGAAAACATGAAATTTTTTTAATAAAAGGATCATTTTTATAAAAACCAAACCTTGTGAAGAGTCCTTTTTTATATATTTGAATTTTGTGAACGGTCCCTTTTTATAGATTTGAATTTTGTAAAGGATCCTTTTTTATGATACATAATTTTGTGAAAAAAGGCTCAATTTTTGTCTGATATTACATAAATTATGTCGTAAAGATTATAGTAGATTAGCATTATGATAATAAAAAATGAACCGCAGGACTGGTATTGAAAAGTAATGACGCAACAAAAGTTTCGGGTCGAAATAAAACCACAACCCTTCGTCAGGCGAGTAAAGTAGGAACGGAAACAGCAAACACGTTTTAACATCCTCCCTTCCCGCAACACCTTTTTTGTACCGTGGTAAACTGGTTTCTTTATACTGGATAGCTTGGACAACTTAAATTATTTTATAAAATTTATATTAAGTGTGACTTCAACTTAAAAAAATGGGATACAAGACCTATTCTGACGCTTAATTTTATTCTAAGATCAGAAATTTCATAAATTAGAAAAATTACTTAGTTTAAAACAAAAGGCAAATATCTCTTGAATTTCCATTTTAGTAGACAATAGTTGAATAAATTTAAGTATATTCAAATTTTAGAACATAAAGCTTTAAAATAGACGAAAGAAATGTAAAACGCAAAGTCACAACTGATATTAAAAATTTAGTGCAGCAATTGATACTTTGGTTCAGCAAAATATTATCACTCCAGCTCAGCAGAATATGTGTGCACGCGTGAGTGTAATATCTCTTCTCTTAAACAATCTTTATTTCTTTTATTATAATTATCATTGTTATTATTAAGAATAATCCTTCTTAATGTTTGTTTTCCTGCGTGAAAGTTTATCATTGTGCAATGTGTATACTATTTTTCGCATGATGAAAGATCATGCTCATTTATTTCAACCAGAAACAATCGCTGTGTGTTTGTTTGATGACGTTTGCTTAAGTTTTCATTTTTCATTATTCAAAATCAATGTTTTCTATTCGATTTACTAACGCTTAAACTTTTCTGTCTAAAATCAGATAAAAATGTAAAATTTAAGATATTTAGTAAATAGAATACAAAACTAGCATTTCCTATTGTATTTACTAACGCTTAAACTTTTCTGTCTAAAATCAGATAATAATGTAAAATTTAAGATTGTATAAAGCATCATAATAAAAAGAAATGAAAAAAAAAGGGGGGAGGGGGATGAAACGGAAGGAGAAAAGAAAAGAAAAAAACTCATGCTAAAAATTTAAAACTTCAAATCACCACACCATTACAAATTACTTCGACTTTTTAATGATAGTTACTACACAAATACTGGAAGAAAGGTTTTACTAGTAAAGGGGGCAGGGATTTTCTTTCTCTCTCTCTCAATATATATATATATATATATACATGTATCAAAGTTGTCATGTGAACGCTTTAGTTTTCCCAGATATTTTCTTATTCTTATTTGTTTATTTATTTTCATTATTTAAAATTTCCTCACTTAAATAAATTTCAATCAAAATCCTAGACATAGCCCTGACCTTACCCAGTGCAGCGAAATTGCCTGAATCTTTTCCTGATTTCTCGACTGCTGGCGAATCTCCTGCATATATTTTATAAGTTGCATTTATTACAGAATAAAAATATTAAATAAATAAATAAATAAACAAATAAACTCAATTACTGCAATTAAAAATTAAAACATATATATATATATATATATATATATATATATATATATATATATATATATATCAGGGTTGGGTTTTTGACGTCAAAAAGTGGTTTTTGACATGACAAAGGTTTAAACACGGTTTAAACCGTCAAAAACCTGTCATAAACCTCTATACCGTCAAAAACCTGTATTGTCAAAATTCAACATCTATAAATGAGCTAAAGTCTGGTTAGAAATAGGATTTAGTAATATTTGCCATATACAAGTGAATATCTAAATATTATGCTGTTTATAAATTAAGAAATCTGAAAACAATTTGTAGATAATTTATAAAAAATTAGGTAAATATACTGGTTTATAATCTAAGAAATATATACAAAGTATGCATACAGTTATATTTTGTATGTTTATGTTTATTTATATTAATATTTATGAAATTCTAAAATTCCGAAGTTACTTATGAATTTTCACATAGGACATGAAAACACAGGAATACTGGATTTTTTTTTTTCTCTTTAAGTAAAACATAATATATGTGGGCAGTAAATTAATATGAATTTGAAAATAATTATATTTATAATCTACATTTATTAATGAATTTTTACCTGTTTATTATTATTATTGATTGTATAAATATTTGTACCTGTTTATAGCTTGGACTATTGGTGTTCGGTGTTTTGGGAGTAAGGCTGATTGACTACTCTAGTATCTTAGGCCTAAGGGGTATTGCCCTCCGTGTGGGTCTGTCTACAGGGTTCTAGTCCGTATTTATACAAGTTTCGGAGAAAAACATGAAAAACTCTGAATGGCTAGGCCAACGAGTGCGCCCTGGGATCAAACCCTACACCTCACGTTTACCAGCTTTGAGCGTAGTACCACTTGGCTGCTGGTGGGCCCTACAGCTTAGACTAATAATTTTTTTTAAAAATCTGTACGG
Organism: Salticus scenicus; assembly: GCA_963930645.1. Lineage (NCBI taxonomy): Eukaryota > Metazoa > Arthropoda > Arachnida > Araneae > Salticidae > Salticus > Salticus scenicus. The sequence continues at coordinate 285,262,083 of OZ005655.1, forward strand.
GTAAATATTACATTTATTACAATTTATACATGTCCAGAAAGCATTCATATTTCTCGTGTTTCACGGTAATTATATGAATTTCAGACACAATTCAAGCTTTTTTAACATTCAGAATTATTACTTTTTCTTAAAAACTTGTAATACCAGCAGTCATTAAGAAAAAAAAAAGTTATATTTTTCTATAAAATATTTAAATACAAAATATTAGGCTATGCATTTCTATTTTTCTGGTTAAATACATAATACTAAAAGCACAATACTAAAAAAATTGAACTATACAATGTTGTATTGCAAATAAAATGATTTGTCAATCAAAATGATCTATCAATGATATATAAATCATAAATTTTTAGAAGCCTAAAGTTTTGTTTTTATATTAATCAAAATGTTATAATAATGTTTCTCCAAAAACATTAATATGTATTATGTTTACCTTTTAAAACATACTGATAAATAAATATCTTATTGAAAACAACTATATTTTTAAAGTATCGCCTAACTAAGTTTAACATGTGCTATATCAAGCATAGTTATAAATAAATTTCATAATAATATATAAAAGTATCACAGCATATTTTGAATGAACATAGAAATAATTCATAGTAAAATTTTAAAAGCCTAAAGTTTTTTTTTTTTTTTTTTTTTTTATTAATCAAAATGTTGTAACAATGTGTTTTTCAAAGAACATCATTCTATTTACTTTTCAAAAAATCCTTATAAACTATATTTTATTAAGCTAATTTTTCATATGACAATTAAATTATAAATATAGGTTTTTGACAGTTTTTGACATTTTTGACAAGGTGGTTTTTGACATGACGGTTTTAACCATGGTTTAAACCGTCAAAAACTGTCACGTGTCAAAAACCTGCCAACCCTGATATATATATATATATTTAATAAGTATTTATTGAAATTCAATATATATTTGAAAATGAAAAAAATCAGCCCTCTTGAATATTTTTTAAATGCATTTACAAACATTAATTTTGTTTACAATGATCCTAATTCTCTTCTAGAAGGTAATATAATAAAATCAGTAACTTTTGTCAAATAATAATTAAACCAGAGCTATATATATATATATATATATATGAAAGATATCGTAATAAAATTTAACTTTAAAATTTAGCAATTAATAGATACAAAACAATACTAACACAACAAAAATGGAACAGATTTTAACTTATAGGTAAGACTGACACAAAAATGTTGCGATACAGATTAAGAACCAGTAAGAGACAAAAACAATTTAAATTACTTACGTCGACACGAATGATAATAATAAAAAAAAGGACCATTAAACATAATAACAGAGAAAATAACTAAAGGACCACAGAAATCATAATTGGATAAAAATGCTTAAAATTAGAAGTAAAAACTCGTCAGGGGGCATGTACTTCATAAAGCTGTGAAAGCTGCATCGATTTCGTAAAACAATATAGCTAATCATAGCAATTTATATTGCTCGAGCCCCGATCGAGGCAGCAAAACCAATTTGAATGAGAAATTAAATAAATTATTAAATCAGATCATCAAGGAATCCAGAGAGAAAACTAGAAAAAAGCAGAGTAGCCACATGTAAAACTTTTACACAAACTGGAGAATAGGAAGATGCCAACAAATTATTGAAATTAAAAATAAAAGCATTGCAAACATCGATTAATCGATAAAGAATTAACGTCTCTCTCTATATATATATAACCTTTATTATTATTATTATTATTACAAATATACAACTCACAGTCCTCTCTATGCGTCTAGGAAGTTTCTTTCTTTTTTCTCCCCCCCCCCCCCCCTCCCTCTTCCGATTGGGAAACGGGTTACAAAGAAAATAATAATAATAATATCAAAAAGTATACCAACAGAAATATATATTTTGACAATAAAACTAAATTTTTAAAATTGCCTTTATTGGTACTGCATTGTTTATTAAGATCGAGTGTTTAAATTTCGTATATATAGTGAAATTCAATGACGTCGTGGAAAATTATTTCATACAACCACGAAACCCCTTTCTGGATTATCATAGCTTCCTCGTATGTCTTGGCATAAGATAACCTCATTTCTATGAAAATAAAAGTAACACAAAATTTGAATAAATTACAGATTTCTCAAAATAATGAGAATTTATTATTATTATTATTGTCAGATTAAAAACTTTCAAGAAAAATAACATATTTTCACTACTTTTGCATAAATAATGACATACAAATGAGAAATGTGTATGATGAAACATTTAACACTTTAGTTATATGTACGCATTGAAAATAAAATTTTAAATTAGTACAATGAAATAAAAAAAATATTAAAAATATAAAAAAAAAATAATAATAAATAAATAAAAAATAATAATAATAATAATAATAATCAGCATAAACTTAAAAAAAAAAAAAAAAAAAAAAAAAAAAGTTCTATTTAAATTTTTGTTTTCAAGTTTCATCACACGAATCGGTTCTCTAGTTATGGCAACAACAACCGCAAGTATATTTAATTTTCAAAAATAAATATACAAACTATTACAAATTTCAAAATGCATAAAAAATAAAAAATATCTTTAAATAATAATAATAATAATTAAAAAAAAGTATTGTGTTTCACTTATTTATAGTGTAAACAGAAATAAATTTAAATGCAAAGTTTTGTTTAATGCAGAGTTCGATCCATCTTTTAAATTTCGGGGGCCTATTTTTGTGAAAAACTTTTGTGAAACTCGTATTTGTTCTGTGTGTGTGTGGGGGGGGGGGGGGGGAAGAAAAGAAATTACCGTATAAAACCTTCTGTTTTAGCACACAAATACTTTATGTAATACAGAAAACATGAAAAAGATTATGTAACAAAATTTTATGAAAGGGTCGATTATGAATTTGAATTATGTGAAGGTGCCCACTTTATGAATTTGACTTTTGTGAAGGGTCCCTTTTTATGAAGTGGAACTTTATTAAGGGTCTCTTTGTATGAAATAGAATTTTTATGAAAGGTCCCCTGTAGGCTTACAATTTTTCCCTAAATGACTCCTGTTTTAATGCTTTTTTTTTTTTTTTTTTTTTTAAGAGGGGGGGGGGGGTATGAATTGATTAAAAATAATCTATAAAATATTATTTCAAATTACTACAATGAAATAAAATTTTATTTAAAATAACAATATGAATAAAATAAATTAAAATAACCTGACTTCTAGTAATTTATATTATCTATAAACCAATTAAATTATCAGTTCAATCAAAGGATAAATTGAAAAATTCTACACAGAATATCATAATAGGAGCAGATATTCGTATCGATGTTGTTACTCATCTTTCTATAACGCTAAAAATTTTCTTATACATATTCAGCTCACTTTTAATTCAAACAATCTATCTTTCCATATTTTTAAATCTTTTTTTATAAACATATGAAATCTACAGGTTTTCTAATCCAGATACCAGAAAAATCGAATGACCTTTTCACTTTTTTTTTTTTTTTTTTTAACAAATGGCTAGCAGTTCAACTTTTCCAAATTCTCTGAGTTTCCCGGGCAGTTTTTTGTCCTTTTCCTTGAATTCTGTTGTTTACTTTCAAAGAAAATTTCACGAGATTAGCGAACAGCTTAGCAATGAATTTAGAATGGCAAGCTGGCAACAACGGTACATTTCCACAAAATTTTGTCAACATTTCTTGTCCTTTCCTGATTTTTGCCCGTCCGCTAGCTATCCTGTTATATATGTTATATATATATTCCCTAAAATCACGTTTTAATTTGACAATTGTAACCTATTTGCCATTTTTAATAGATAACAGTCGTGGAATGATCAGCGTAAAAGTACAACCAATTGGAATTCAAATATCATTTAGAGCAAAACAAAAACAGTACACTTACAAGTTTTCCCGTAAAAAATAAATAAATAAATAAAATAAATAAATAATAAATAAAAATATAGTAATAATAAATAAAAATAACATTATAATTTTAGTGTGTGTGTGTGTGGTGGGGGGGGGGGGGATTTTCAGCACCCTTAGACTAGAAAGAACAAAATAACAAAATAAATTAAAAAAAAAAAAAGACATCCTCGAAAAGGCTATTCATTCGAAACACACGAAATTACAATTTCATGGCATGGCTACACCATTCAAATTTCAAATGCTGAATTTATTTATCTCGTTATACATGCCGTACAAGACATTATTCTTATCGAGTCATAAGTGCCGCAATTATGGGCGGCTTACTGGGGCCAACCACCCCACCTTTTTCCTCCGATTGTTCCAGGGTTGAAGACACATCAGGAGATAAGGTAGATACACTTCCTGCGGGAAAGGGAAACAGAAAGAAAAAATTTTTACAACACAACTTGTGCACCAGTGATTTTTTCGTCGTCAAAGGGTTTGGGGGTGAAATCAGAATTTGTTTTTACCACATGGTTGGTCGGTTCAAAAAAGAAAGAAAAATAAATAAATAATAATAATATGAACACGCAATATTACATGATAGTTAACACCAGCTTGAGCAATGCTACCAGAATAAATTTAAATTTAATTATGAAATACTGACGTGACCGTATGTGATATTATTTCTAAAAGAATACCGAATTGTAATCACCGGTATGAAGATGTTAGTTTCATTTTTCGTAGTGTTACGTCAAAATTCGGATACAATTAATGCACAGCAGACTTTAAAGAAGAAGAAAAAATGAAATGCACATGAAATATAATACATTTCTCAACTGTATATAGCCGTAAAACCTTTACGTTTACCCCAGTGAGTTTTCCTTCGTCAAAGAGTTGGGGGTTAAGATTAGAATTTGTGTTTATTTTTACTACGTTTTGTGGGTTCAAAATTAAAAATAAATAAATAAAATAACAATAATCTCAACTCGTTGCAGAATTGCAAACTTTGCCTCCAAATAGCACTTAACACTCAAACAAAGCCTTAGAAATGATCAGGTTTCATTGAAAATTAAGACAGAACTCTAAAAACAAAGTAAAAAAAATGTAAGTGGTGACATCGAGGTACTTGGGCAAGTGTAAACACCCTAGTTACACTTGGCGGACATACAAAATTCTTGGGGGAAGGAGGGGAGGGGATAAGAGTGATGACGGGTGATGCCAAAATTTATGTCCTGCATAACGGGATAATAACATCTAAATAATTAAAATTAAGTCATTTTGACAAAATCATAGAGTTTATACAAGGATTTTTATTTTCCCCCCACTTTATAAGCGGTATCCCGGTTGGCAGAGCGTCAAATTAGTAATGCAGGGGTGAAACTACCTAACATACAAAAACCCTATAAAAACTGCTACTTGCATGCAGATAGGGGAGGCTTATTAATGATAGATCATATGGCTACCTCTAATAAGTAATATTTTGAGAGTTCTTAATATATTATAAGGCAAACTAAACATTGAAAATGAGAAATTTCTATAAAAACAAAATAATTTTACATGAAATTCAGAGAGAGCAATATTTTCAAAAACCCTGAATTCAGGGGTAACCCTAAAATGTTTTAACCCCAGACGATTGCGGGTACGATAGTTGAACCAGCTCAGAGTCGTGTACACTGATGGTGACTGGCGCACGAAAAATCCCTCGTGGTTGCAATATATTCGGTAAAAATAATACCGTTGCGAGTTTCTGAAGAGGAAGGGAGGGGGGAGGGGTATCACCTCTGCGGAAGATCAAAATTGTGATGTCAAGTCTCCAAACCACCCCTAGGAAATGAATCCCAGACCATCTCCAATTGCCCAGTTGCGCAGTTCTAGTGTAATGTAAAACCCGCTCAACCTGTACCTAATACAACATTGGAAAAAAAGGAGAAAGGTTAGCAATTGAAAATACACCGTTACTGCATAATTTTTATTCAATGCTAAGCAAAATAAATACAGAAATAAAGAAAAGAAAAATGTTAATTTATTTATTTTATTTATTATTATTATTATTATTATTATTATTATTATTATTTAACTTGTATAAACAATTCTTCAAACAACATATAGATAAGTTAAATTAGATCGAAATTAAATTTTTTTTTTTTTTTTTTTTTTTTTTTTTTTAATAGACAGATTTTTTTCCATTTCGTGTTCCCATTTCACGAGTGCAATTTCTAAGACACCAAATACCGTTTATAATATCTTATACTCTGATCATTGTTTTTCTTTCCAGAAAGCTGGAACAGAGTAGATAATACGGAAGTTGGCTTAATAAGACTCGGATCATTTATGACGATAATATGAAACGTATATCGATAGCAAATTCATATGGCTGTAACAAACAGGCCTACGGGCATTTTTACATCAAGGACAAGTCCTTTAGCGACAAGATCATTGAAAGTGAATTAACTTGATCGAAAAATTTCCCCGGCGATTAAGTCAAAATTAGGAAATGCAGAGTGAAAACTAGTTATGTTTTAGAACTTACGATTCCACAAGCAAACACGTTATTTACATAAGGGTGTTTAGTGTTTTTTTGGCGGTCGAGGTTTTTTCTTTTGTGAGAACACATTCACCCACATGGCCGCGAGACCGTGACAGCGTCGTACTGATAGTCTGGCAAAAGCCCCACATCGGAAGCGAAGGAGATCGAAAGAATTGGAGATTTTATGTGGGTAGGGTAGGGAAAGAAATGTAGACATGGATTCGGAAAATTACAAATTAAGCAAAAAGCAGATGATTCCATTATTAATGAGTTCTGAAATATATGGGTATACTTAATGAATTCATGCAGGTAAAAATTAAGACCCGCAGTTACTCCAATGATATTAGACTGTAACAGAGCACGCATGGGTGAAAGTAAAACATTTTCGCTGGACTGAAGTATATATATATTTTTTGTAATATTGGGTAAAATATAATAAACTCATACATAGTGTATGTATATATTCAAAACATACATTTCCAAGGGTTACATTAATAAGCATAAGTATGAAAACTTGGGAAAATTATTTATTAATATAATTGAATTAACATTAATAGGGGCTGATTCAGAAAAAAATTGGGACCTTTATTTGCCCCTAACAAAGATTAATTCCATAAAATTGGCCTATCTGTATTATAACACATAAAAAAAAGACTGAATTCAGTCAATAGACTGAAATCTTTCACCCATGGAGCAGGGAGAAATTAGAGAAAAATTAAAAAAGAACGCGTCCCATAAAAATTTAATTTCATATACAACTGATAAAAAATAAGGATTAATCCAGGTTTTAAATTTCAGGACACATTTTTGTGAAAAATTAATATTTTTCTGAAGATTTTATTTATTTTCCTGAAGAAAACAAAAAAATTTCGTGAAATTCTTATTTACTTTTGTTGAAAAATATATTATCGTGTAAACCCTTCCATGTTTTTTAGCAGTTACGCTATGTTAAAAATCAAGCTGACAACGATTCATTGAACCAAGTATAGAGAATCCTTTAAAGAAATACTAAACACATAAATTTTATAAAGGATCATTTTTATAAAACAAAATTTTTATAGAAGGACCAAATTATTTGTGAATTTGAATTTTGCGAAGGGGAGCTAAAGTGTCCCAATTTTCCCTTCAAATGACTCGTGTATATTATTAGGGTTTATAAATGTGTGTGTGTGTGTGTGTGTGTGAGAGAGAGAGAGAGAGAGAGAGAGAGAGAGAGAGAGACAGAGAGAGAGAGAGAGAAAATTCATACTATGTTACTTTAATAGAATCAATATAATTAAGTTAAACAATTAAGAAAGAAAAATAACTACAATAAGCGGCTTTTGATGTAATTGATTATACGTAAAATAATTGCCGTAAACTTATCCTAAATGTTGCATTAGTGACAGGGGCGTAACTATTCAAGAATTATGGTAAGGGCTCATAAGATTTCATTTTACGAATGGCTAAAAAATATTTTGAAAAAAAAAATATTAATAATAATAATTAATTAATTAATAATTAAATGTCATAAGTATTATTAATCAATTTTTAAGATTAAATATAATAAATAATAAATTAAATATAATAATGAGGGTACAACTATAGTATTTCCCCTCAGCTAGATTTGGCGATTTTTCGTTGGCGCCGGTTTGAGCGATAACGATGTCGTTCTGGATTGTTTGCAATACAATATGGCAACCTGCATGCTATTAATTTTGGATTTATGATTTTATGATTATGATTTATAATTTAGCTTATGATTTTATCATTTATGATATATGATTATTAGATTTATGATTTTGCCATAATCGCCAAAAATAAATCGCCAAATTCAGCTGAGGGGAAATACTATAGTTGTTCCATAATGAGCAATGATAAAAATTAAATTCTATTTTATAAATGCGTGATTATATCATTTGGTATTAAAAGGAATTTTTGAGATATCCAATGGGTGGGAGGGCTTGAGCTTCCCCCCTCTACGTCCCTGGTTAGGGTATAACTATAGTATCTCCCCACGATTTTTCTTTGGCGCCGTTTTGGACGATAACGATGTCGTTCTGGATTGTTTGCAATATAATATGGCAGCATGTATGCTGTTGTTTATTTTAGATGTATAATTTTATGATATATGATTTATGATTTAGCTTATGATTTTATCATTTATGATTTGATTTATGATTTTTAGATTTATGATTTAGCTATAATCGCCAAAAATAAATCGCCAAATCCAGTTGTGGGGAGATACTGTAGTTGTTCCCTGGTTAGTGATGATGGAATGAAGCATCATCCCCCTCCCCCTTCAATATTAGCATGATTTTCACTACCTGAATTTTTCCGTTATCCGTAACCTTGATTAGGCATATTCCGATCATCCCGGTTAATCGAGGATCTACTGTACTTGAAATAATTTAAAAAGTTAAAAATAAGGGGGCAATAGTTTAGAATACAGAGACATATACCTCCTTTATATTTAAAACATGTCAAGAAAAAACGCGATTTTTTATTTATTTATTTATTTTTTTAAAGTTAAAATAAAATTGTTTACATCAGTATTAACCAAATACCTCAAATTATCACAAGAATTGTGCACAAAACTTATTGTAAAATATATCATGAAAATAAATAACAAATGAGTGCCGCTCTAATTCTGGCATTAATTTAAAAAAAAAAAAAAAAGATTTAAATGTGATTTTTAATGACAGATCAGGAAGTGTACCCATTCGCTCACATTAACATTTCAAAATCTCCAATTTTCCAGTTCGTTATTTTACGAATATATGAGCATTATGCTGAGAACGAGTTGCAGGAGATAAAGTTTCTGTATTTTTTTTATAGGGGGAAAAATAGTCTATACATTTTTTTTAATTTACGACCCCCCCCCCCCTTTACAGACACACACATACAAAAAAAAAAAAAAATCAACAGGTATTTAAATAATAATTAGTTATATGCATATGGTTGAGCTTTACGAACCGGACTAGACACATTTCAATGAATCATCAATCGGGAATTTACTAATTACGATACATATATATATATATATATGACAACAACAACAATAAAAGTAAACATTTGTAACAATGAAAATTATGAATAACATGCAACTTTAAAACTCGTTTACTGCATTGTTGAATAATTATCGTAATTTTTCAGGATGAAATTCCATTGTTGCAACCCCCGTGGCAGAAACACGGCGACACGGCGACAATGTCGCAGAAACAGAAATGTTCTTGCAGAAAGATTTTACTTAAGTCAAATAAATATTGCCATTGTGTTTAAAGAGAGAGACAGAGAGAAAGAAACTCAAAGAATGGTTTATAAACTGTTCTGCAGAACAAGTTTTCGTTTCTGCAGATATAATTGCCTCAAACCTGAATAAGGAGAGGAGATAAAGCGGATGTAACTCCCTTGGGTTAGCTTTGATACAGCATGCATTAGCGATTCGTGATGCGGTGATATGATTCGGTGTATCGACACTTTTCACTGGAAACCTCTTCACATCGGAACTTCATTTTCGTGTCTCCAAACTTTGTTTTCGCTTTGCGCCTGCCGCGCGTGTCGTGTGTATTTATTGTACTGCAAAAAGATGTTTTTTCGAAAGAATGTGGCTTTGCGACCATTTTCCGAATTTCATATTTCATGCATTTTCAGATTCATGCATAACAAAATATCTGCATCCAGTGATTTTTTTTTTTTTTTTTTTAAGAAGTGCGTATGATTGCTGCTGTACCGATTTTCATACATTTTCTGATTTACGCAAGACAAATTAGTTGCATCTAGTGATTTTTTTTTTCTTTAATGTATGCGAAGCGTGCATACGTGCGTGGTAGTAAATACACATAAATTTTTAAAAGCTGGGTTAATTTTAATGTTTGGTTCAAACTATGCAATACATTTCACAAATATATACAGAAATAAGACTATGGGGAAATTTGTAACGTCTGTAGTTATACGCAAAATAAAAAATGAAGCTTCAAACCTTGCTTCAAAAAATAGAAAATTAAGAAATTAATATTAAAAATACTTTATTGATTTTTAGCATTTTATATGTAGTAAAAGATCTTAGCAATAAATATTATTGGGTATCTTAAGCTATAAAATTGGCAACTTTTCTAATTTTTTTCTTTTCTATTCATTAATTATTTTAATTGCGATTAAAATTCTTAGCTTTAAATTTTGTTGTTTAAGCATATGAAGTCGTTAAAAAAATTATTAATTTATTTTACAAAAGTACTCTTATTAGTTTCTACAGCTTGTTCATTTCATTTTTTAAACATTTGAATTTTTTAATTGAAATATTGCAAATTAATTAGTTATTTTGAATAAAAATCAAACCAAAGGTTTTATTGAATATATATATATATTATAAGCAAAGGGAATTTTATCTAATAGTAGTTGTTTTGAATAAATACTAATTAAACAGCAAATGCTTTTATTTATTTATTTTTATTTACTTATTCGTATAGATATCAATATCAAATATTACTTTTAATTGATTTCTATTTTCATTCATCTGTAAATCATTATTTTCTTTTACAGATTTTATCCACGAAATCTGTTACATTTCCCATTTCAGCATTTCCTTAAAAATTAAATATTTCACTTGCCTCAATCTTTATGAAAATATTTCGACTATGCTTTGTCTATAATTATGTTACTTAGATCTTGTATTCTGTTTTACTTTATGTATTTAAATTATGGTATAATTATATATCTGAATTCTTTAATGTCAAATCACATTTTTTAGATTTCAAATACACATCTTTATGCTATTTGTATATAATATAAAAAAATGAATCTTGTGTATTAGAATGTTATCTTGCATCTTTCTAAAAATCTCAAAAACTATAAATGTTGTAAAGTATTTATATTTCATTATGGTGATATTCAGTATTCTATATCAATTTTTACTTTTAATTTGTTGTATTTTAATTTTGAGTTCTGTATTATATTTTATGTTGTTTGGTTTGCACCTTATGAAATAAGTGTATTTGTGTATTTAAATATAAAAAAAGTAATAAAATATTAAAAGTATTTGCAACATTTGTTTAATTTAGACATTTCATGATTTAAATGCCCTAAAAAAATTTTTCAGATTATTTTTGATATGTTACTGCATTTTATGGTTTGAATTCATTGAATATTTTATAAACAATATTGTATATTAATGTGAACAAAAAATCTGAAGCAATTAATATCAATAGATTTATTTTCACCTTTCTTAAAAAAAAAAAAAAAAAAAAAAAAAAAAAAAGAGTATTTTCTTTCAATAGTGCAGATATATGCATTTGTGCCTAGTTAAAATTTAAATACATTGGTTATACTGAATATTATTTACTATTTTAAAATAATTTATTTTGAATTCGTAAATGTTAACTTTACAAACTATTCCTGCAGAAAGATTTTTGTGTTGAGGAAGCTTGTCGCAGAAAGCATAATAAATTTCTGCCACAGGGGTTGCAACTGTTGTTGGTATAAGAATGAAAAATAACATGCGAATAAATTTAGTTCTAGTAAAAGTCTTCTTGCTTGACGTTTACTAAGAGCTCATAATTTGATAATTTAATTTTCAAAGCGTTTGATATTGATTAATCTTTGACTTTTTCATTATATGATATTGAGAAAAATGAGTTTCAAAAGTTTTTTTCGGAAGTTTACGTACATGGATCATTTTTCGGTGCAATCTAGTTTTTTTTTTTTTTTTTTCTGTATCTTTTAATAAGCCTGATGTATTTAATGCTACTACTAATTGCATTAATGTAATAAGCAAAGTTTTGTTTTATAAAAATAATAAATGCATCCAATTTTAGGTATAGATTTAGAATAGGGTCTTTTTAACAATTTAAAAAATTTTTTCGTCTTTTTGGCGATAAATTAAAGGATTATCGCATTTGCGTAAAGAAAGACCTTGGTGAGAAATGCTCTAGCTACTTTATTGCCAAATTTCAAATTTCGCTAAAGGGTTTTACACTAAAACTGTTCCCAATATTTTATGCACATTTAACAGGGTTCATACTCAAATATGGGGAAAAAATTCCCTGAGTTTTCCCTGAGTTCTCAGACAATTTTCAAGAAAATATTAGCGACATAATACAAGAAACGCCCCTCTAGACAGGACAAAATACAGCTACTTTCACTGTATGATGTCATATTACTGCCTATCATGATAGAAATTCAGGTAGAAATCATTATTTACATGCGTATTTTCACAATACTTAATCATTTAAATTTTGATACGAAGCTAAACAAGAAAAACATAACTTGAGAGGGAAAAAAAAAAAAACATTTGTTTTTCCAGGTTTTATAACTGATTTTCCCTGACTTTTAATGAAAATTTTTATTTTCCCTGAGTTTTCCCTGACTTTTTTTTTTTTAACAAATTCCGAATTCCCTGAGTATTCCCTGTTTTCCAGGTTTCCCCTGATGAGTATGAACCCTGTTTAATGTAACAGTAATCTTTAAATCAAACATAGCTTATATATTATATATAAAATACTTATATTTTTTCTTGTATGTAGATCTTAAATTATAACACCTTTTTGTTTAAAACCTTTTATTTGTTACTACAATGAAATTACATTTTCTGTAATCACGATTGCATTAAAGTGTAGTAAACGATAATAATAAAAATCATTGAATAACGAAAAGCATTTATTGTAATCTATTGTTTTAATTTAAGAAAAATGTATGCATAAATGTTATATAATATATATATATATATATATATATATATATATATATATATTCAGATTCCGTTCTCGCAATGATTTTAATTATGATCAAGATTTGAAGAACTATGATAAAAGTTTGAAAATTTTGAGAAGAGAATTTGCAGTAGGAAAGTACTGCAAATGAGCTAAAAGTACTTATGAAATGAGCTAAAAGTATTGAACACGCGTGTTCAATACTTTTAGCTCATTTCATAATTCTTCTTGAAATTTTTTATCTATCTTAAAATAGATTCTATATCAGGGTTCCCACTCTTAAAAAAGAAAAAAATTCAAGGACTTTTCCAGTACTTTTCAAGGCCTATTTGAAATTTTTCAAGGACTAGGGGAAAATCGCAGAATGCTAGGCATATACACAAAAGTTTAGTAACTACTTTCATTAGTAATATTTCTTTTTATTATTAGAATAACTTTGCCTGTTTTCACAATACACTTTTGATGGATTGACCAAATTAACTTTCACAAGACTCAAAAAACGATTAGTTTAAGATTTGGAATCAATATGATTATTCCAAAGTTTTTAGGTTTGAGTCCTGGTCTAATCACTTTCTGCTCAAAATTAATGACCAGTCCATCAAACAGGTATGAGACTGGCAAAAAATACAAATAAGTTGAAACTATATGCAAAAGCAAGACAATGAAATAAGAGTTTTATGACAAAATCATTTTATTAGACAATGGCGTGCACATGTGGAGATGGAGATAGTTTAGCCTTGACAGAGTTTGCGCTAAGCCTGTCTATTGGAGTGGAAAATTCAAGGATTTTCAAGAACTTTGCACAAAATTCAAGTACTTTCAAGGGCCCTTGAAAAAGAAAATGAAATTCAAGTACTTCTTAAGGACTTTCAAGGACAGTGGGAACCCTGTATATGACACGATAGTGGTGTGTATATTTATTTGTGTATCTTGAAATATTTTTACGTATACACAGTAGCTAAATAAACAAAAGCAGGTTAATGTTATTTTCTAACACTATTTTTTATCAATAATACAAAAATAATTATTCATAATATTTTTATTTATAAAACAACTTATTTAATTATTTATGATATAATTATTTATAATATATTTGTACTGTATAATATCGAAAAAAAAAGTAATTTTATTTAAAATGAGATTTTTCTTTGTCTATCTCAAATAACCTTTTTATTACATTTTTATACTATAATTCATGCTTTTCAGTTGGTACTTTTCCGTTTGCAATTTATTATTATTATTTCATTTTGCACGCGCGCTTTTTATTTCCTAATTAAAAATTATATATATATATATATATCGATTTTGATAAATGTCCAACTATCGTAAAAATCCGTAGATTGAGACTAATAGTCCTAGTTTGCACAATTTAACATTAAAAACTGGAGTTAAAATGAAATTTTATATGAAAAAAAATTCCCCACGTTTTTCCAAAAAATTTGAAAATCGCCGAATTTTCCTGTTTTGTAAAGAGATTTTTGAAATTTCATTGAGTTTTCTAGGTTTTTCCCTGAATTCCAGATACTGTAACAGCCCTGAGAATCGGGATGGAGCAAGCATTATACACGCATAGATATAGTACAACTATTCTCATTACAGCTGAAATCTTAACTGTAAACTATTACCGTTAAGATTTCAGGCATACGCTAAAGTTGTAGATTCAGCCCTGGAATCACTGCTAATTGAATCGGCACATTGCAGTTGCAATATGCTGATCCTGTCAAGTCCGCATAATTTCGATAACGATCTAGTAAAGGCGAGAAGTCAGCATCTAATTCTGAAACCGATTCTCTATATATGGATAATACAAGGAACCTACGAGTAAATTTGGGTTTACCGATAACATAGAGAATTTATCGACAAAAGACTTGTTGCATAAATAAATATTGCAAATTGCTTGCTGCAAATTCATAAAGGTTTGTTGCAAGTAAAACTGAAATTAAAATTTTATTAATTTAATTGATGACGCTAAAAATATTAATTAATGATACTAGTTGTAGAAAAAGAAACATACCTCCTTAAACATTTTGCATCGGGGTGAAACTATACCTAAATTTGCAAAAAAAAATTAAAAAAAAAAAATAATAATAATAATAATAATAATAACAAACTGAACGGCTAAGAATAGTTAAATGTGAAAATGCAATTTTTAAAAATTACATTAGGTAAATACATGTGCAATTACAGTAACAAATTTCTCCATATGGGATTTGGCTTCTGGAGACACAGCTAGACATTCCCCTTTACAAACCTGCCAACTATCTCATTAATAAGCGTAAAATTGTTAACGCCCCTTTTCCCACTCCACTTTATTTTTAGAGTAATTTTCTCTAAATGTTGTTACGTTTAAATAAAAATAAAATTATTCTAAAAAATGACTGGTGTGAAAAAAGGCGGGTACTAAAAATTTTACGCTTCATAATGAGATGGTTGGAAGGTATATATTTAATTGAAACATAGTTAGTATCACAAGGCCACCATACACTGGTGGTGGCGAGTAAAAAGAAATATGTATATCTACGAGTGTGTGTATGCGATTTATCCGCAATAATCGAGCCAATCACGGGTAATTATGTTTTATACTAAATATTAGGGCTGTGCTTAGTCCTGATCAATTTTTTTAAACGAGTTAATCGGCTCGATTCATTTGATTAAAAATTTTCAAAATCCGATTAAAATTTTCGATTAAAACTTCCGATTAAAATTAAAGTAACAGAGATGCCAACTTCTAATGACAAAAAAGCAGGAGATTTTTTAACAGAAATCACGAGACATTTTCCAACAAGAAAGTTTGTAAGAAAAATGAGTAAAATAATGCAAATTTAATTTTAAGTAAAGATTTATAAGCTTAGGAGGTATTTACAAAGCATCAGTATTAAAATTAAATGAATAATATGTTTCTTGCAGTAAAACAAACTATCAAAAAAAAAAAAAAAAAAAAAAAAAAACTCAGACATACAGTTGTTTAAAATTTAAGTCAAAATAGGCAGATCTGATCATTCTGCTCCTAATATAAAACAATAAGAATCTTAATTATCTTTGTAAAAGAAAAGGTAATAAAGAAATGAAAATATCAGCTATATTCTAATGAAATTTGAATTCTATAAGTTTTCAATAGTTATGGTATTAAAAAAAAAAAAAATCTTTTGATAATGAGACATTTTTCATTATGCAAAAATAAAAGTTAAAAATTTATTCTTAACAAAAATTAGTTTCAAAGCATTGTATAGTAATTCACAATCAAGCTGAACTTGATAAATTGCAGGACAAGATAAATTTCAAATTTCTTTCAAATTTTTTTACCCAATCCCACAAATTTTAAGCATAAATTATGCTAAGAGGGATAGATAAAAATTACTTCAGAAAAGCAGGAGAAATGAGTAGAAAATCAGGAGCTAGAAAAACGAGCAAAACGCAGGAGACTCCTGCCAAAAGCAGGAGACTTGGCATGTCTGAAGTAAAAATGCTGTTTAGCCTACAAAATTTTTTTCACATATTTTGCTAAAAAACATTTCAAGAAACTTCCATCAAATAATGAAAAAGTAAAAGAGTAAAAATAAATAAATAAAAATAATAAATGAATAAAAATAAAACCTCTCAAAAGAAGTTGTAGCACTTTTGTTGATAGAGAAAAGGAGGAGGACAGTTATTAAACAAAGTACCGTTTTATGTCTATGCTGGGGCAATACCACCTGTAGTGTTCTACAGCAGGGGGTATTGGCTAGGGCAATAGTTTTCCCAGAAACAAGAAGCTTCCAAAAAAGAAAATGCTCAAGATAAAGAGAAAAAAAAGGGGGGGGGGACGGATGATTTCCACTATCCCTTTGATGGGGGAAATATCAACAGAGTTTCGTAATATCTTCAAGCGTTTATTGTCTATTCAGAATTGCTGATAATAACTATTGAAGTAGAAACAGAAAATAACATTCTGTTTTCTAGTCCGAAGTGACGAAGCAAAACTGATATATGAAAACAATGAAGAATTTGAGATTTTTATAGTAAAGCTATGGCATTTTGAGAATTCATTTAAAAATAGTGACAAGTGAGGTGGGCAAAGCCTGCAAATATAAAACAAAATATGTGCAAATTAATTTAATTTTTCTTTCAAAATGAACTGAAAATTAATTTATTAAAAAAAAAAAAAAAAAAAAAATTAAATAAGCGAAAATATTTATATAAAATTAACACTTAAAGTCATCAATTATTACTCTGAAAATTGATTTAAATTTCAGTTATGAAACGGATATAATCGATTAAACAAAAATTTTGAAAAAAAAAAATCAGTCAAACTGATGAATAAAACAATATTATAGAGAATTTAGTTTTTAGAATATAAAAGTAATAATAAATATAAGTTACAGGGATGAGATTAGCAAAATACAAAAAAGCTGAAACTGTACACAAAGGCAAGACGTTGAAATGAAATATTAGAAATTTGATGAGAAAATCTATTATATTAGAGTAATAAATATTTATTTTAATCTTTAGTGTATAAAAAAAGAACAAATTCACATCGGAAACATAAAAAAAAGCTGGGGAAAAAAAAAAAAAAAAAAAAAAAAAAAAATTGAAAAGCTAAATGTACAAAAAAGCTGAAAAATCTCATCCCTGAAGTTATTTCTCAGCTGTATTTCCGAATAAAAATTTTATTTAAGAATATGTATTAGGAATATATCCTTTCATTATTTATTTGCATGTTTATTATCATTATTTATTGTTTAAGGAACTAGTTAAATTAACATCTATATCAATTTTATGGTTTGTATTGCACTATCTATCTACCTACCTACCTATATATATATGACAGTTTTATTTATTATTCAAATAAAATTACATTAAGAAAAATGAAAACCGATTAATCGATTAATGAACTACGATTAACCCAGTTAAAACTGTTAATCGATAGCCACCCCCTACTAAATACAGAAATATGTTAAAAAATATACAGCAAAATAATAAATATAAAAACAGAGAAGTTTATGGTATTTGGAGGGGGGGGGGGAAGAAAATAGGTCCTTTCAGCAAAGCAGAAAATTAATTGGTAGATGCATCAGACTAACAAAAGCAGGGAAAAAAAAAAATAAAAAATCAGTTCTCTTTTTTATGGTGTTTGCAAACGGGGATACCTGTGAAAAATATGAATCTAATATTTTCGTTTTAAAATCTAGGGCAATCCCGTTTCTATTCCACCTTAGGTCAAGGCTTTAGAAGTTTCTTTTCACAACTAGCTTTAATACTTTTCAATCACTCACCGAAAAGGGAAGGGCGGGGGGGAGGTTCGATCGGTCGATTACTGACAATGAAAAGGCTCCAGCAGGGTAGTCCTGTGCCAAAGGAGAAGAGATGAAGCAGGGGGGGCAAAATACCGAATGATGGTGAGAGAGATCTCTCGTTCATTGGTGCATCAAATTCCTTCTCACGACAACAGTGTTAAAGAATCAGTCAGGAATCCATGTAAATGCCAGAGAAATGATGCAAGGAAAACAGAGGTAAGACTGGGGACCAGGAACTGGATGGGATACAGCAGCTAGTTCAATAACTCTGAGCAATTTCACTTGAAAGACTAGAGAGCAAGAGAAGAAAAAAAAATAGACTCTGAAGAAACGAATTATAGCAAATTTTCTTGATTATGAGCTTGGAGCTATTCAAAAGATAATTATTCTACTTATCTATAAACATGACTCTTCTGCCCAGAGCCAATAATAATAATAATAATAAAAATATTCAATTTAATATCTTTTATTCGTTGATATTTTAGTACTTTTAAAAGCCTACTGTCCCTTTAAAGGGAAACTTTCATTTCCGTTAACCAGACTCCCAGTTATTCATTGAGGAAATTTGTTTACAAGATTTAATCACTGCTTAATGTATTATTTCAAATTCCGTTTCAACATTCAGAAAATTTATAATCGTTAAATTAATTCTCTTTTTTTTTTTTTTTTTTTTTTTTAAATATATATATTATTTTCTAAATTTTTATTTATTTATTACAGAGCTTTTTTTTATTTACTTATTTATTTTTTTTAAACAAAAAAAAAAGGGGGTGGGGGGGGGGGTTGAATAATGCCTTTAGTTTCCTTTTGGAATATCAGTATAAAGAATCAGTACAAAAACCCTTAACGGGTTAAAAGTTTGTGACGCAACTACTTCATCGCTATAAGAATTTGAAATATGGGTCTTAAAAATAATAATATCAAATTTTAAGTGACGCTTTACTATTAGTTAAAATATACATAGACTTTCTTATTTGACCATTTGCTTGTTTCTTTTATTTATATTTGCAATGCAAACATAATATTTTTAACTTCAAGATAAAACAAATATATAAAATATACTCACCGATGCTTTTTCATTTGCACTTCAATTTCAAAATAACAGTTTCAAAGGGAATGGTAAAAAAATTCCAGTGACACCTCGGTGTCATTTTAAACGATTTGTTTTTAGATTCCATTAAAATTATCTTTGTTTTGTCTAATAAAGTATATTTACAGATTGAAACAGTGCTTTTAATTTTCAAATATACTGTCAAATAATCACACTTTCACTGAGTTTGCATTATAAATTGAAATTATTTATTTCAATAAATTCATTTGTCTTTTGCGTCACGCTATCCAACACTGCAAGTAAAATTTATGTAAATGTTACTTTGTATCATAGTATCCAACTAAGTGAAAATTTGTGCAAAGAGATAGTGTGATGCAAAGAAAACATTTGCACAAATTTTACTTGCAGTTTTGGATAGCGTGACACAAAAGACAAATCAATTTATTGAAATTCTCATGACATTTTCCCCATTGAATTGGCCTCCCGTTGCCAACAGCGAGGGAGGCATCCCAACCCCACCCCGTGGAGGATCAAAATTGTGATGGCATGTCTCCAGACTATCTTTAGGGGTGCGTCCCAGACCATCGCCAATTACCCATACAGCAGTACATGTGCGACGTTAAACCCAACCAGTTGCTGACAGCCAAACCCTTATGAAGAATTCTGTTTATAGAATTGCCCATCATCTAATGTATTATTTAATTACTCCGTTATGTAGTTACTCCCTTTTTATATTCAGAAAATTCATAACCTCTCGTTTTCAAAAAAAAAAAAAAAAAAAAAAAAAAAAAAGGGATGGAAAAATGGCACAGAATTCATACCACAAAATAAATGAAACATCCCCCCCCCCCTTAAATCTACGATTTTATAGGTAGAGAAATATTTTAAACTAATATTGCTATGAGTTCTGTGCTGCTCCAATTTTCCAGCCCTGAGCTTTTAATATTTTGAAGCTAAAAAATGAAAAAAAAAAAAAAAAAAAAAGTCCATAAGTTCATTTTTGGAATATAAATATATGTTAGAAAATGAGTATTCTAATAACAAATTTTCTCATAGAAAGACAGAGAGTTTGACCGCCGACGACAGAGAATTTGTAAAAGTTAGAAAGGAGTCTTACAGTCGGTAGCAAGTGTATCCGAACACCAGCCAATAATTCCGATATCAAAAAAGTACACTCAATACTGTTTTGTTAAATAAATCCTTGTCGAATCATGTTCTTAGACTAAAAACATGACTCGACAAGGATTTATTTCACAAAGCAGTGTACTTTTAAGTGTACTTTTTTTAGACAGGTATTATTGCTAGTGCTAGGATACTTTTGCTACCGACTGTACATATTATTCACAGACAACTAAAGCCTTGAAATGAATTTTTTTTTTTTTTTTTTTTTTTTTTTTAAATAATCAAACAATTTTAAACTATTTGAAGAGATTTGGAGGGAAAAAAAATGAAAATCAACTTTAAAATACTATATACATTTTAATGATTTATGAAATAAATCAAAAATTTTCTTTAAAAATTAACAATTTTAATAATTATACAACAAGTTTTGAATTTAGAATATGTATGGTGTCACCGTCCAACGTTCATCAAGTAAACCTGATTTATGTTTAGAAACTAACATTTTTAATAATCACACAAAGTTAATTTACAGTTTGGCTAACGCTAGAACTTTTCTCTAAATTACCTGACTTTTCCACGACCATTTTCCTTGACTAACACTGATTATTTCCCTAAAAATTTCACAAAATTAGCGAACAATTCAGCAATTTACGATAACGAGCTTTCAAATATGGCTTATTTCTACAAAATTTGACAAATTACCCAGACTATTCCATAATTTTTATAGACTTACTTAAATTCACTGACTTTTCCATGATTCCCTGACTAGTAATGGTCACCCTGAATTTAAAATATGTAACTATGTAATCATTCAAGAACTACACGAGAATTTATGTGTGAAAACTGGATGTAATTAAAACCCGTTAGCGCCCAGTGTCCACATTTGAGGACAGCTAATAAAATGACACACCGTATATTTTTTGTGGTTTCTTGAAATGATTTCTGCTTTTTAGTGACAGTGTATAGCGTCACTCTAAATGATCCCTGAAAGTTTTATGTGCCTACTATTTATTATTATTTCATAATTTGGATAGTCATTTTATGATTTTTCATTCGTCGCACATATCTTTGCTTTTTTGCGCAAGTATACTAATTTAAATCAAGACGAATAATAATATATGTTATAATACTTTACTTTCGAGACCTTTGTCAACATATAATAAGAAATCAATCTGTTATCTCAAAGTTTTCTCATTAGAACACGAAACGTCAATAAATAAGGATAGGTTTTAAATTTAAAACTATCAGAAGAATTGTTTTAAGTTAATATATTTTACTGTCAGTTGTCTATATTAATTTAGAAGTGAAATAATCAGCTAATAATATTTTGTAAAATTAATTCGGGCGTTAACGGGTTAAAATACTATTCATAGTTGATATTTAGGTTATGTGAAAAATTAATATAATTTCATTAAAATGTAAAACCTGACTTAAAATAGGCAGTATATATATAAAATCTCTTCATCAATGGGTGTTTCACATGGGATACCAGTGTTTCCGTATTTATACCTAAACGACTAAATAATCTTTTTTAATAATAAAAACTCAAGTTTCACAGACGTAACGCTTCAAATTCTCAGTTAGGTTCGAAGGGGGTGGATAATTATATTGCAGAAATTTAAGGAGCAGCAAATATATTTCTAGATCTAGACACGATATTGAAAAATGTTGATTAAATAATGACATTGATTTTACATACACTACCACACATATATAATGAATTAAAAATAAAAATTATAAGGCAAGTTTTAATAATAATAATAATAATATTCATGCATTTATACAAAAAATTAAAAATTTGCAAATGCGGTAATTGTATTCGATAAAGATATGCTTAAAAACTAGATTTTAAATATTTGTAACAGCTGGTTATTTGTAAAGAAAAGTAAATTATTAAAAATTAAAATAATAATAATAATAAAGAAATAAAAACGTGCTTTTAAATTTCAATTTTTTTTTCCCCAATTGTATTCATATAAAAATTTTACCTTAGTTTTATTAATTGTTGTTATTAGTGTAATATTCTGCATAAATTTTTATTTTTAATGACAGAAATGGTAATTTCTCTATTTAATAATTTAAATTTTGAAAATTAATGCTTTTGATGTTAATAAACTTTTAATTATACACACGAAAAAATATTGAATATTTTTCGTTCACACGAGGATATAAGATTTGAAAATAAATAATAAAAGCGAAAAATATATATATGTGAATGAAGCAACTAATGTAATTTACATCATATTTTATTTATTCCTTTTCTTTTCTTTTTCTTTTTTTTTCGAATTTGTTGATTTCCATGTAATAAATTTATAATTATATGAATGAGAATAAGTCTTATTATTTTTCCTTAACATGTGGATATTAAATATAAAAATATACTTAAAAATGAAAAACATAATAAAATATAATAATGAAGCAACGAAATAAAAATAAAACATGCTATTTGATAAATAAAATTTAAATTTTATGGATAAATATTTTTTTGACCTTAGATTTTTTTTTCCCCTCTTTGATATATTATTAGAAGTAAATTATATCCATAAACTGGTGAAATTTCGTTAGTTAAAAAAATATTTAATCTCTCTCGCACACGCAACATAAAATAACAATAATAATAATAGAATTCCATAAAAAAATAGGAAAACTAGTATTATTTTATTTTTGATACTTTGGTGTACTATCAAAAGAATATTGGCATCAGCAAAAAGAATTTTCTTTGTATAACAAATAGAAATTTTTGTATATTCATTTACTGAATATTAAAATCCACCTTTGTGTTTCAGCATAACAAATATGAAATAAATGTATATAACAGACAATTCAAATGCAAATTTTAAAGCTAAACAATTGACACTTGAAAGAAATGCTGCATTTCTCATTTAAAATATCTTATTTTTGAGTTCTTGCAACATAAAAATGTTAATTCATTTATAATAAATAAAAGTTTTTTCATTCCATTATTAAACATAGTACTAGAAATATTAAATATTTCAAATACTACTACAGAAAATCACAGCAACTCATCTGTTCAAAACCATTCATGAAAAAGAAAGAAAGAAAAAAAAAGCACAAAGCAGTGTTTGAAAAGCACATTCCCCTATAAACTGTATACAAGCACTTGGGAGGGTAGTATGAAAGGCTTGAATCTTGCGTGCCCTGTTCACCTCCCTCACACTATGCTACTATCTTCTCTCCATCGATACCGTTTGCAGAAGGGAACGAAAGAACGGGGCGGCCCAGAACGCAAACATTCTCCAGGCGACCCCCGATTATCGCCTGCAGTCCTATTCGAAAAGGGAGGTGCTCTCGATGCATGTGCATCACCTGCGCACACTCCACAGAAAGGTTCAATTCCTACCCTACCTACCGTCCTCTTCAGATGATGAGGGGATCTGACAGCTCAAAAGGGACAGACGATAAAAACGGAAAGATTTTTATTTGGACCGATCGACTTTTTCATGGAGGGAGAGAGGGAGAATAACAACATGGTGCAGGTGATGTTTTTTTTTACTGTATACTGTAAAAAATCAATGAGTAATACAATAATGAAATTTACAGGACGAATAAACCATAAATAGCCGTATTAGAAAATAGAGCGGGGGTTCAGGTAGAGGTTCATTATTCTCAAATTTAAATGCAAAATGTGAGGACTATGTTATGTATAATAAGTGTACATAAAGTTGCATCTGTGTAATATAAACACAAACGTAAACAATATCGCTAAAGTTTTGTGGCTGCTTTTAATAATATAAGTTATTGTTTTAACTAAATTGTAAGGTGCACAAATATTTATTTATATTTATTTATTTTTTATTATTATTATAATTATTATTATAATTATTATTTTTTAAGATTCTCTCTCTTTAAAGATTTAAAAGTAAACTCTGCAAAAATAATGTGATAGATAGGAATAGAATTATGCTTATAAGTTACTGTTTTCGATTAAATTAAACTGTATCTATGCATGCCTTTTAAACTTTTAATCACATCTAAATATAATATAATTAAGTATTCATTACTTATATGCACAAAAAATAATTAATTTGTCAATTTAAAATTTAAATTTAAGCTGTTATTTTGTGGCTATTTTAACACTTTTTTCTATATTTTTTTCTATATAAGGGCGCCACCTACCAGTTAACATGCACGAAAATTTTAATCAATATAGCTTCTCACAATAAAGATTTTGCATATGCATTTTGATGCAATTTTATCCAATAGACGCTGATAGTCATATGGAAAATCGGAGAATGTGAGTAAAAGCCCCACCCATCTGCTGATCTACACCCAAATTACACTAACATTCGTTTTCATAACGGCTATTTCACATATGAAGTTTGGTGAATTTATTCACTCTAGAAACTGAGATATAGTTTTCTGATGAACGGGGAAAACTGCAGCATAGCAGCGACACCTGTCAGCCGATATACATCCAAAGTGAATCAGCATCGTTTTTCACTATACATCTCTCCCATATTAAGTTTAATGCAATTATACACTTCAGTTAAACTTGCTAAGAAAAATTAAAAGGGACAAATGAAGAGGAACCCTACCAACCAAAATGTATTTTCTAATTAATGCCTATTTTTAAACAATCTAAGTTGAAAAACATGCCTGTAGGCTCTCTGTGGAATATTTTCAAAAGAAAAAAGCAAGACCAATTCATTTAATTCAATAAAAAGAAAGACTCTTACATTATGCATTAAATTACAGTAATTTGTGAATGTTCCAACTGAAGGAAAGAAATATTTTTTATAAGATAAGACAAAGGTGATTATATTGTGACAAGAAACATTGCTTTTTTTTTTTTCTTTTCTAAGATATTTACAGCTATTTCTACAAGAAATAAGTAAAATTTCTTTAAAAAAAAAAAAAAAAAAAAAAAAAAAAAAAAGAGTGAGTAAATGGGAAGTTTTTTTTTCTTTTTTTTTTTCCCCCCCTGTCTCATCGGGTAAAAGTGTCCAACTTAGGGCAGTATTTCGATGTCCAACTTCCAAGTTAAAGGGGTGTCCAACTTATAGAGGTTGGATATAATGTGTGCCTATGGAAACATTCCGTTCCGAGAAAAAGTGTCCAACTTATAGGGGTGTCCAACTTGACAGGTTTCACTCTACCAGTATAAGCTGTGCAGATTCTTCAAGATTTCTCTTATTTAAACATCATAGAAAGAATTAACAAGATTCAGGTCATTGGCTACACTTTCTAATTGAAAATGTATCGTTAAGATATTGTAAACACATTTTGAAATTTCATTGGACCAAAACATATTTGAAACATGAATTGCTTAATCACAAACTATTATCACTTTACAGATAATTTTATTTATAAATCTATTGAAATTTAACTTTTTTTTTTTTTTTTTTTTTTTTTTTTTCCCGTTTGAATAAATAAAAAGATAAAAATCTACCTAACTTTATTTATTTGTTTATTTTTATTAAATTACTAGCGAATAGTTTATTTTGCTTTTATAAGGTATATTATAAAATGCCAACTATTTAACAGTTCATTTTTATTTATTACTTTATATACAATTTGTACCACTATTTTTGAATGGTAATACTCGTGTTACTTAATAGTAAAAACTTATACAAAGAATTATTTTTTGAAAATACTGGTACTAATAAATGAAAACTGTACAAGAAGTAGTGCCCAAATGCTGTTTGATTGAAACTGTTAAAAAGTTAAGAAACTGCGCAGCTTTATTATTCATCAAAACTATATAAAATTGGAAATTAACAAAAATTTACGATATGCCCGAATATTTTCTCGTTTAAATAAGATATATATATATATATATATATATATATATATAAACCAACCAATTTTTTACCTACTATTCTTACTTTATTAGAAGTGTGAAAAATTTAATTGGAAATTTCTTAGCTTTCGATATATCTAAGAAAATGAACCCAGATCCTGTAAAGGATTATAAGAAAAGTAGTAATATTAACATATTAAGTGATGGAATGACCGAATGGAAACGACTGTAAAAAAAATATCGCCATCTTTTCAAGTTGTGCCAACAAAATACCGCCAAAATATGCAAAAAATGCTACCTATTGTATAGCGCGATAATGTCGCATCACAGGTGTGGAAGCATACATATAGTGAAATGTCCCCTTTCCCCCTCAGGTTTTGATAAAATAACTATTGCAACAAAGGCATTCCTCTGAGCATCCCCACCCCCAAAACATCCCCCATTCAACTGGGGAGGATTAATGCCAAGTGTACATTCAACCGCACTATTTATATCAAAGGAAGTTGGGCACATTTTATGCAAAAGTATGAATTTGTGCCGGCGGCTATCGACAAGGTGAAACATAAAAGTATTAGATTTATTTTCTCAATTTATACCTAAAATAATTTACAAGGATAGTTCATATTTAACTCGAAAACTAATGAACGAATTTTATTAAAATTTACCACAGCCATAGATTTTAATAAAAAAAAAAAAAAACCTTTTGATATGGAATCTTTAACACAATACAAAGCTCAAACTTGGGCTACACCCATTCCCGAATTTTAACTATTAATTTAATTTAAAAAGAAAATATATCCACTTGTTAAAGTACTGATGAACACTGTAATTTGTATTAAAGGCGATTTAATAGCATTATTAAAACAGAAATTATTCTTATTTTTAATAATTTTATTTTGCCAGAATTATTAGTCACCTAGTTAATTATTTGTCAGAATAATTTAAAACTGCATTACCATTTTAACGGATTTTTCTAAGTGCCATAATAATTTTGAAGACTGAGGCAAGAGCTTGAAATTCTTTCATTTTATTAAATCATTTACTACACCATTTATAAATTTCATTAGAGTGTTATTTTACTGAAGTTATGGGGCAACTGAAGTTATTTTTGAGTTTTTAAAAGCATTATTGTACACTTTTTTTTTTTTTTTTTACTTGCATATACGCTTAAATCTTAAAAATATAACAATTATAAAGTAAGAAATATAACAATGCAGCAAACAATATAGCATATTAAAATTTTTGGAAAAAATAGTATTATTATTATTTTCTTTTCTTAATAATAAAAGCTCTAAACTGATGTCCTCGCTGCTGGAAAAACATATATCGAAAAAAATAAATAAATTAAATTAAATAGAATATCATCCATGTTTTCAAGTTTAACAGGGGTGATTGTAAATTCATGCAAAAATACCTGAAATTTTAGCGAGAAAATTTTTTTGTATGGGTAGAGAACATATAATTTATTACACAGATCTCCAGTTCTCTCATTATGAAAAGTATTAATTTTAATTAGGTTTAGCTGTCATACGAATTTGATATTTAAGTCTTATTTTATGAATTTAACTACTAAAAAAATTGAAATTCTGGTAATGAAAATGAAAGAAAAAAAAAAAACCTGAAAACAATCACCTGTAAGTTTAATTAGGAAAAAAAAATGACGTCACAACAGCAACGATGTACAACAATGTACTGAAAAAAATTACAATAATAATAAAATTTTATTAGTGATTTTCAATGAATAATATATATATATATATATATATATATATATATATAATTAAAAAAGAAAGAAAGAAGATTAAAATAAACACATCATTTGTGTTACCGTATGTCGAAGCAGATTTGTTGTAAATATTTAATAATAATAATAATTAAAAAAAAAAATCTATGATAAACAATAGAATTTGCGCAAACTTTAATACATAATTAAATTCAAATTACATTTCATTACTAAAAATTCCGCTATTTTAGCAATAATAACAACAATAATAATAATTTAAAAAACAGTTAAATTTTAAATAATTGTTTTTTAATTATCATATTTTACCACTGTTTTTGATATGCCGAGATAATACGCAAGAGAAAAATCTCAAAATAGGTTCGTTTGGAAATATAGACTACTAGGCGGACGAAGACCGGACTAGTATTTAATATATATATATATATATATATATATATATAAATTAATCTCAATTTTTAATCAAAATTTAATTTTAAATTATCACTTTTAGGTTAATTATTAAAAATCAAACAGTTCATTCAACTTTATCGTTCAGTTGACAAATACAATTCCAAAAATAAATTAATCGTTCAGTTCAGTTATTTAATACGATTCCAAAATTAACTGTGACTTTAACTGTATACAGCCACACGTTTCTTTAGTGATCAAGCTAATTATACTAGTTCTTCTATCTTCAATAGAAGAAAGTATTGGATTCGTAAAAATTTTCGATTTCGGGTTTTTGATGGATTTACACGTTTTGAGAGCTGTAGAACACGATTTTACCATTTTTAGAAAATGTCTGTCTGTCTGTGTGTGTGTGTGACAAAATTTTGTGGCAACTGTATCTCTGGAACTACTGCACAGAATTTCATACAAATTGGTATGTAGTTGCACCTTGACATAAATTAGTGCCTATCAACTTTTGGTAAAAATTATCTTACAGATAAAAATCGTCTTACAGGTTGCGTTGCCATCCCGCTTTTTCTAAATTTTTAACAGGGTGATATAGGGCAAAAATTTTCAAGATGGGTATCTTTCGAAAGGTCTCGTCAGTACCTTTAAAACGAATGGTTGAACTATAAATCTGTGATAATTTAAAACAAAGTTATCGATTTTTTTTTTTTTTACTTTTTACGAAGAAAAAATTAGAAAAAAAATCAGTTTTTTTTTTCCCCTCTCCCCTTAATTTTATCAAACTCCCACGGTTTCCGTGTTCTGACAAACTTAAACTAATTTTTGCTTTTTTCCTCTAATTTTGTCAAAGTCCTACGGTTTCCGTGTTTGACAAACTTTAACATATTTTTGCATTTCCCCCCCAATTTTGTCAAAGTCCCACGCTTTCCGTGTTTTGACAAACTTAGAATAATTTTCACATTTTACCAAAAATTTTGTCAAAGTCCCACTTTTTTTTTTTTTTAATTATTGTTACTGAGTGAATTTGCATAGGAAAATATAGAAGAAAGTCTCGTGGTGGCCACAACATACTAGTTTTGGGGTGTTATTGGGTATAGCTTGTTGTAAATGTTCAGCAATTTGCATACAACAAGACAGAAATATCACCTATTTTACATGCAACATTCATTCTATACCCTTGAAAACGTAATGAATTTGCATGTTTCAATTTGAGGTTGCTTGATATTCGTAATCTTTTTTTGTATTTTATGTATTTTTCCTGTTTCATCTTATTCAATGTTTCTTGTTTTCATCTATTCAATGTTTGAAAAGGTTTCCAATATATATATATATCCACAATATGTCCATGAGTGCAGCAACATTGCTTTTTTTTTTTTTTTACCCCAATTTTATGCTTTTGTAATCAAACATCATAACTTGCATGGTTTTTAATCATCCACGGGAGTTTTTGAGTAAATAATTTTTTTTGAACTACACATTCTGAAAAACTATTTCACACATACATAGATATGTATTTTTCTTATACATTGCATATCTAAGTACATGGTACATACACACATACATTACATAGTGTGTGCATGCTTCCTCTTAATTATGAATATGAGCTATAAGTTAAAATGTTTTATTGGAGACAACAGAAGCAAGCTATTTTCAATATATTATCAAAATATTAAAGGATTTCTTTTTTCTAAACAGGCAGCCTTAAATTTTCTGAACAGAATCATCCTTGTACTCTACTCATCATCAGTGCTTACGAGCACTTTGTTGCCAGAATTGTAATGCGTCCATATACAGTGGAGCGCCTTTTATACGTTTCTCAACTTCGGTCCCAAATCATTCCATTGAATTTTAATGTTAAAATATTTCGTTTATACGACACAAGTAAATTCTTAATTTCACTTATACGTTTTTCTTTTTTTTCTTCTTGTAGAATCCCAAGATTGAGATTGAGTTTCATTCCAGGATTAACAAAAAAAAAAAAAAGATGAATGCTCTTTATTTTTTATTCTTTTTTTTTTCAATTATTTTTTTCAATTATTTTTTCTTAGAACTACGGTAACAAAGTGCGGCTATAGAACAAAGTGTGACTTGTACCGATAGCCTGGATGAAGGGGGGTTAGAGAAATTTTCAGTTGTAAGCAGTTGGCGACTGTGTTGAATGGTAGGTATACAAGTAGCCAGTGACCACTTGAAGACCTCCCATATTTCTCTTTTAATTGATTTCAGGAATGGGGTATGAAAGGAAAAAAGCCCACAACTTTATGAGCATTTTGTAAACTTGAAGATTTATTACTCACTTCCGTTGGGCGACTTGGTAGATTTTCTTATCGTGCTTATTTGACATTACGGTTGGAGAAACAATTTTTTTTTTTCTTTCTTTCCTTTTAATCATTTGTAGAAATGTCATATTCGTTTAGAGAACAAAAGGCTTTGTCTTTAAAGGTTAAAATCGAAATCTTGAAAAAAATTTCTGAATTTCTATATTTTTAATTATCATTTAATTTTTATTCAACCTTTTAAAAATATTTTAAATATAATTAAAAATATATCTTATTCGAATAAAAGTAAAAGAAATCATGAAAACTGATTACACTTTTATTATTTATATGGCACTTTACGGTCCCTTGAAAAACTTATAAACAGTGCTCCACTGCATTTGAATTGTACGGCATAATCGCCGCCTAATACACAATTTTTATTTCATTTAATCAAAAACAAAGTCCATACTCGCCTCTCTCGTCTCAAACAGCTTGGGAGAGAGAGAAAAAAAAACGCTAGGCATGATTTGTCTGAAATTGAGTTCTTTGCCCCACAGCTGTTAGATTCATCAGAAGCCTAACAACGCACTGTAACCGATTTATGCAAAATGTGTGTAGAGAGAGAGTGTGTGTGTGTGTGTGTGTGTGTGCTGCCCGATATGCACTCTTGATTCGAGGACATTACTTTCGGCTAGGCTGCCTCACTCAATCTAGGACTCTGAGTAGAGTAGGTTTACTCAGTTACAGACAGAACAATGGAGAGTTGAGTTGGCTAGAAAAGCATCGTTAAAAAATTGCACCAATCAAACCACTGGGAATATTCCCTTTTTTGAAAAGTTCCTCTGGGCCTTTCTTTCTTCCTTTTTTTTTATGCTAGGCACGTGAATGATTCTCATTGAAATTCAAGTACTGATTTCAGATAGCACGAACATTGTATAATAATCAAGTGACGCGAATTAAATAAAAATTTATCAGAGAAAATCTTAGGGAAAATTATTCCAAAGCTTGAGATTAATCTCTCTCTCCTCGAGGTTCAGTTTCATAACGTAAATTCCTATCGACGGACATTAAAAAGGAATCGTGATTAAATGCAACTGATCTATTTAAAAAAAATAATAATAATAATTTAAGTTAAAAAAAAAAAAAAATGAACAGTAGAAGTTTTTTTATTATGGAGCCCTGAAAAACATAAAATAAAAATTTATCCTTGCAGAGACATGCTATAAATAAATGAAAGTTTCGACTTTAAGAAAATGTTAGAGAAATATATAGATATTTCATTTCTGCAAGAGATGAAAATTTTTAAATATTCAAAATATTTTAAAAAGTTATCGAGACCAATATTCTTAGTCATTAGTTTCTACATAAGTATTTGTTAAGCCATATATTTCAAAGGTCTCGAAAGCTTTTTAAAATATTTTGAATATTTAAAAAAAATTTCATCTCTTGTACAGTCGGTAACAAAAGTGTCCGAACACTAGCAAAAATTCCTATATAAAAAAAGTACACTTCATACGATTATGTTAAATAAATCCTTGTCGAATCCTGTTCTTAGTCAGTGTAAGAACAGGATTCGACAAGGATTTATTCAACAAAACCGTATAAAGTGTACATTTTTTACATAGGAATTTTCGCTAGTGTTCGGACACTTTTGTTACCGACTGTAAAGGTGAAATATCTATATTTTTCTCTAAAAATTTCTTAGTGTTGAAACTTTCATTTATTAATAGCATGTCTCTGCAAGAATAAATTTTTATTTTATGCTTTTCAAGGCTCCATAATAAAAAGCTTCTATAGTAAAAAAAAAAAAATTAACTTAAATTTTTATTTTCTGCTTTTAGTTATTAGAAAATAAATAAATGAATAAATAAAATAATAAAAAATTCTTAGGATTCTGCGTAGACTTTGAAAGATTTTGTTCTACCAATTAACCTCTTTTCTATCTCCCTTGGAGAATCGAACCCACGACACGCTCTAACAAAAACTCAAAGAACAGTAAGGAAAAGTCATAGAACATGCTAAAAGTGTCTAACAAATACTTATAGAAAAAGAATGTTGTACTCGAATGTTCTTTAAAATATTTTGAATATTTAAAATTTTTCATCTCTTGCAAAGTGAAATATTTATATTTTTCTTTAAATATTTATATGTTTTGTTTCGACAATCTTCTTATCATTGAAACTTTTATTTAATTTTTTATAGCATGTCCTTGCAAAAATACTTTTTTAAAATACTTTTTACGGCTACACAATAAATTCTTTTTTTTTTTTTTTTTTTTTTTTTTTTAAATGCTGTTTTAGTAACTAGAAGAAGCTTCTTTAAAAAAAGTTAATCAAAATTTTTTTAGGATAGTGTATAGTGTGTAGACAACAAAGGATTTTTATTTTATCATTTGACATCTTTCCTATTAATTATCTGCAATAAGGTAACGCATCGGCCTTTGAGGATCGAACTTACAACCATCGCGTTATCAACATAACGTTTTATTCAACTGAGCTAATAAGTGACGAAAAAAGGCGCTAACGTTTACGTTAAAGTGGAGGCGTTTTGTTTTTCAGTATGACATGAAGACACGATGACAAAAATTCAATTTCAATAAAAAGCTTCTAAAAAAATATTTATTTATTTAACTTGTAATTTGTTATTTTGTGCTTTTTAATATCTAATATATATATATATATATATATATATATATATATATATATATATATATACTTTTTTTTTTTGGGGGGGGGGCGCTTCTTAATATATATATATATATTTTACATTTTTTAGGATACTGTGTAGTCAACAAAAATTTTCTTTTATCAATTGACACCTTTTCTACTAATTATCTGCAAAATTTAACACGCTGGAACTTCGGGGATCGAACTCTCGACCATCGCGTTATCAAATTGACGCTCTAACCAACTAGGCCAAGAATCGACAAAAGAATAGCTTATATTTACTTTAAAATAGAGGCGCCTTGTTTATTAGCGTCACACGAAGACGCGATGACAAGTCCAATTCCATATAAAAAGCTTCTTAAAAAAAGCTTTTGTAAAACATAATATATAAGATTTTTAATATCAATATCTAATGAATCATACAGCTTTAAACTGCATTAATTTTGTATCTGGAAGAAAAATACAAAAAAAGTATTGTATATTAGAAGCGAAAAGCGTGATGTATAAAAATGCATTTTCATTCCCAATTTTAAAAATAAAATAAAATAAATAAATAAATAAAATAAAATTTTTAGTATTAAGCTTATATTTATATGTATTTTCCTAGGAGATGTAGTTAAAACCGCTCTATTAACTGAATTCGATAACTGTCATTAAAAATTTTGAATCTTTTATTGTGTGGTGGACGTAATATCAATTTTGCAGATTAAATATCTATACACACACACACACACATTTCAAAATAACAATATTAAATATATTAAAATGTCCTAGAAATTATTTAAATTTAATAAAATAAAATTTTAAAATTTATTTATTATCATCATTATTATTATTATTTGTAAAGTTTTAACATGCTCTATGCTAACTAATTTTTTAACTTTTTCCTTGATTTTGCTTTATTAAAGATTAACAATAATATTTTAAACATGTTTGGGTATTAGTTCGTGGATTCATTAATGATGAGCTTTATTAATATAGGGTGGCCAGATTAGAGTAACTTTATAAATTAAGAGCATTAATAATTACCACATTTCCCTAATTAGGAATATAATTTTATATTCCTTGTAAATGGGGACCAAAATACTAATAATTATGATGAATAATTTTCCTATAAAAATTACAAAAAACAGCTTACAAAAACGGACTGTCCTCAGAAAATGAGGACATCTGGTCAGCATAATTTAATACATTTTCTTTCTTTCTTTTTTTTTTTACTTTCTTCTATATTCAATAGAAGAAAGTATTGGATTCGTAAAAGTTTTCGACCTCCAGCTTTTGATGGATTTGCACGTTTTGAGAGCTGTAGAACACGATTTGACAATTTTTAGAAAATGTCTGCTGTCTGTCTGTGTGTGTGTGACAAAACTTTGTGGCAACTGTAACTCAGGAACTACTGCACAGAATTTCATACAAATTGGTATGTAGTTGCACCTTGACATAAATTAGTGCCTATCAACTTTTGGTAAAGATTGTCTTACAGGTTACGTTGCCATCCCGATTTTCCTATATTTTTCACATGGTGGTATAGGATAAAATTTTGTATAAATGTGCATAAAGAGAATTATTTTTTAATAATCATTATGAAATTTACCAGAATTGTTTATAATAGAGATAGTCAACTGAGAAAATTTTTTTGTATGTGTAGGAGCCTCGCCTCCACCCTGGGGGGGGGGGGGTCCTCCTCGAGGGGAGTAAATTTCCATGATGGGTATCTTTCAAAAGAGCTCGCCAGTACCTTTAAAACGAATGGTTAAACCAAAGATCTGCGATAATTTAAAACGAAGTTATCGATTTTTTTTTCCCCCATTTTTAACAAAAAAAAAAAAAAAAAAAAAAAAAACAATAAAATTGACTTTTTTTTTTTTGATATTTAGTGTTATACTACTTCTCTAATATGGAAATCGTCTGCATTATCATGGGAGATATAATTTTTTAAAATAATAATTTTAATAAATTATTTTTACTGAGTGAATTTGTATAGGAAAATATAGAAGAAAGTCATGTGGTGGCCACAACATACTAGTTTATAATTCTTTTCATGCTGATTTTTTTTTTCTTCTTTTTCTTCTTCTTTCTTTCTTTTAACAGCATTCAAGCACAAAAACACTTAAATTTATCATTGAATCAACAAAATAATACCGAAATATGTTTAGCTTACAACTGACACTTTACATGAATATTCGGTCAATTTCACTAACTCATTTTCGGTACAAAATTTTTAATAAAACGGCTCCAGAAAAGTGCGCGAATTTTTCTTAATGTTAAAAACTTTAATGCGAGAAAATAAATAAATGCTAGATTCTCGCGATCTCACACTTTAATGGGAATTCTGTAAGTAGTAGAACGCTAAGGGATTCTTGTCATCAGTGGAATTCATGGGAAGGAATGGGCTGACCAATAGCCAAAAAAGTAATTCGAATGATACAAACATCGATTAACGAAATTCCTTTCAGTTCAGTAATTATAAAGAGAAAAATGAATTCTTAATATAAAAGGAGAAAACTAACAAGGAAACATTCAAAAAGTGTCGTCTTCAAAAAATATCGAAATATATATATATATATGTGTTTCATGTGGATTTTGCTATAATTTTTCTTGTTATTCATTTAAATTCTGGATTTTTGTGTGAAAAATAAAACTATTTATCTCAAGAAGTGTAGTTTTCATCAACTATTTGATAGAAACGTTACAATATCCATAGTAAATAATGTTGTTGTTGCTTATGGCAACGATTATCATAATCTGAAACTCGTATCGTCACCTTACTGAGAAATGGCTTGTGTGTATCATGTAGATTTTACTATAGTTTTACTTGTTATTCATTTAAATTCTGGATTTTTGTATCAAAAATAAAACTGTATTATCTCAAAAAGTGTAGTTTTCATCAACCATTTCATAGAAACGTTACAATACTATAGTAAATAATGTTACTTAATGGCAACTATTATCGTAATCTGGAATTCGTACTGTTATCTCATTGAGAAATGGCTCTTGGGTTTTATATGGATTTTGCTACAGCTGACTCTAGGCCAATTTGGCAGGGTACTCCACCCTGTGGCCCTTTCAAACTCATTTTAGCCCCCTGCGGCCTTTTTAAAACCCATTTTAACACCCTGCAGCCCTTTCAAAAACATTTTGGCACCAAGTAGCCTTTTCTAACATTTTAAATTTTCAGAGGCCTTTAGATACTTTTCTTTCTGACTTTTGAACCTTCTAGCAATAGTTCTACAGCATTCATGGAACAACAAATGTATATAGCCTATATATATACACATAAAATTAGTAATTTACTTTTGTCATGTACAAAAATCCCAACATAGAAGACCGCAAATTATGCAAATAATCAATGCCTTTTTTGAAAATAGGTTGCCCTTTTTATTAAATCCCCCCCCCCCCCCCATCCAGCGGCCTTTTTACTCTAGAGTCAGCACTATTTCGCAATAGTTTTTTTTTTTTTTTTTCCCTTGTAATTCATTTAAATTATGATGCATTTTAATTTCTCGATCGAAACGGTAAGTATTATTCAGAGAGAAAAAAAAAAAAAAAAAAACTGTCACTAATTTAAAGTAAATCGCCTTGAATAAAGAAGCCGCGAAAAGAAAGAAAATAAACGCGATAAATAAGGAAAGGAATATATATATATATATATTAGAACTAGTGTTCAAAATTAATTTAAATTAATTTTACTAAATTTAATGTTGGGTAGAATTAATCAAGTTTCATTTTATGGAGAGAGGGGGGAAAAATACTTAAAAATTGGTGGAAACATGAACTATTTCAAATGAATAGAATAAATTATTATAATTTTACACGAAAGACTAAAAAGTGAAAATAAAATAAAATAAAAATAAAAATAAATATTTAAATAATACGTTTTTAACTGAAACTGAATTTCAAATTTATTGATTTAGTGAGTTTAAATTTTCTTTTTCCCTAACGACCTTCATTTTTTATATTTTGAACTGGTTAAATTAAACTCGTTATTTTTAATTAAATATTAAAGTTTATTAAAAACTTTGTTGATATTAATAAGACAGAGAGAGGGGCATAAAAGATAAACGAAACCCAGCTCTTTAATTAACATATATTATAACTATGTTCGCAATACAAATTAACAAGAAACAATCACTACTAGTACTGTTCGACAGGTATTACAAAGAGTTTATTATGCAAGAATTTATGCAAACGAAATTCATGCAGGAACAGATATCAGGTTATGAACAAATTTAAATAAAAATGTAACAATAAATATATTTTTTTTATTCCTCCCAACCCAAAACTGGTTTTACAGCTGTTAGCTGAGCCGATACGAGTCAAATCGCTTGCTTCAACTAACTAAAAAAAAATAGTAAAAAGAAAATTTAAAAGAAAAAAAAAAAAAAACTGGACGTTGAATCCGAACAAAAATCTTCGATGTTACACCAACCTGTCTACTCAATATTTTCCCAGTAAGTCATCTGAGCAGAAAAACGGTTCACACTTTCTCTCCCCCCACCCCCTCCTTCCCCACTACTACTTTTCTAAAAACAAAAACAAGGAAGGAAAAGATAAAAGAAAAGAATAAAAAAAAAGTGGTGAATCTTTTAGTCGGCAAAGATTTTTTATTTCTTACTAGCAATTTTTTCGCTATTATTTTTATTTTATTTTTCTTCTTTCCCCCTCCCCCCTCGTCTTTTGCGACGCCGCGGTGTGGTTGTGACCTTGGGAGGGGTGGAGCAGGGACCCCGCCACCTGTCTCCCGGATGTAGGGAGCGGGGATTGGATCGATCTGTTCAGAGATGCTAAAGAGGAAGGAGAAAAAGAGAGAGAGAGAAAGAGAAAGAGAAAGAAGAGAAGAGAGAGGTTTTCAGAACCGTTTTATTTAGGAAGTATACAGTATCTAGGTTACTATTTTAGACAGGATGGAGAGAAGGCACAGACAACAAGGCACCAGCATTTAGTAATAAAACATTATGTAACATATAACGTAGTTTTATTTTCTTGCATTTTAATATTAAAAGAAACGTAAATACAAGTAGGATTTCGATAAACATCAGATTTATATTTTTAAGATCAATGAACTCTCAATGCAAATAAAACATTTTTACTTCACTTATTATTAGTCATTAGTATTAATAAAAATGTAACATTTACACAAAAAACGTTTCTTTGTGAATAATAATAATAATAATAATAATAATAATAATAAATATGACAATTTAATACATTAAATGGAATGTACCTATATTTTATTTATTCAATAGGTTTTAATTTTCGGGTTTTTTTTTTTTTTTTTTTTTTTTTTGAGAAAAACAAAATATTTTTATGAAATTTTTATTTATTTTTGTGTAAAATATTGTGTAAAATCTCCTATTTTTACATGTTTAACATCAAGTTAACAGTTTTTTTTTTTTTTTTTTTTTTTAGCCAAATCAAGACATTAATTAAAAATAACACTGAAAACATGAAAACATTCAATAAAAAGATCATTTTTATAAAAGAAAAACTTGTGAAGGGGTTTATTTTATAAATTTAAATTAAGTGAAGGGTTTGCTTTTATGAATTTGAATTTTGTAAAGGGTCTCTTTTCATGAATTTGAATTTTGTGAAGGGGCCGCAAAAGGGACCCAAATTTTGCCTGGATCGACTCCTGATATCTGCTTCAGTTACAAGAAAGGAAAAAAAAAAAAAAAAATCCATTGGACATACAATATTAAAGATAAATTTGTAGTCCTAAAATTTCTTTTAATGGTAAGCATATAATAACAATAATTATAATAATAATAAATAAATGAATAAAACAATATATTTTTCATTTTAAAAGTGTTCCAAAAATTATATAAAAAAATAAAATAAAATAAAAAAATAATTTCAATAAATTCATAACATTGCACTTAACTTACTAATTAAAGTATAGTTTTATATTGCAAAATATTTCAATATTTAAAACAAAATTTTAGATAGCTTCTGAAAAATTAAATTTTATTATTTTAATTCATTGATGAATAAAGAATTCGTTTGTTTGTTTAACGACATATCAATTTATAACATGAAAATATTCCATTCAATAAATTTTTAATTATATTATAAATTTCTTTTTGTGACAATACAAAATTTTATACCATACACTTTTTAATTTTTTTTTTTTAATTATTATTATTTATTTATTTTTATTTATTTATTTATTTTTTTTTTTTTAATTGATTTACTTATTTTAGAATTTTAAAATGTTACATATTTTAAAAGAAAAAATATAATTTTCATTAATTTGTATATGAAGAATGATAAATATATTCTATATATAATTTTGTGCGTGTCCGTCTATAAATAATAAGTGAAGCAAATCCGTATATCATTCAGCAGAAAAACAGGTGGGTTTCTGACATTTATAATAATAATAATAAAGAAAAAGAAAGAAGAATCCCCGCATTTCAATCCTATTTAAATTTTTGATCCCATATATTTCAAACTGCAAATTTAGTTGAATTGAAATATATTATAACAGGGTTCATACTCAAATATGGAGAAAAAATTCCCTGAGTTTTCCCTGAGATCCCAGGCAATTTTCAAGAAAATATTAGCGACATATTACAAGAAACGCTCTTCTAGACAAGACAAAATACAGCTACTTCCACAGTATGATGTCATATTACTGCCGATCATAATAGAAATTCAGGTAGAAATCATATTTACATGCGTATTTTCACAATAATTCATTATTTAAATTTTTATACGAAGCTAAACAAGAAAAACATAACTTGAGAGAAAAAAAAATTGTTTTCCCAGGTTTTATAACTGATTTTTTCTTAGTTTTAATGAAAATTTTTATTTTCCCAGGGTTTTCCCTGGCTTTTTTTTTAACAAATTCTAAATTCCCTGGATATTCCCTGTTTTCCAGGTTTTCCCTGAGGAGTATGAACCCTGTATAATTATAATGTTACTGTTAATTATTTTATTAACACTACAATGTACCATTTATGAATTTAAATAACTATTTCAGCTTTGAAATGGGTGTTATAAATGTAATTAATACTTATAACATAAGTTTAAATTAACATCACCGTAATTTTATTTATTTACTAGCAGGCTACGCCCGCTTCGCTGGTCACTATTTTTAAATGAATCACAATAATTAATGAATTCTTAAAATTGCATTAATTTTTATCATGTGATAAAAAAAGAAAAAAAAAAATCTGATCAGGAAAAATGTCGCACCGGGTCCCCACTGCCTTCGGCAGCGTAGACCCGTGCACTGCGTGCACGTATTCCTTCACCATCCTTATGACTTCTCAAAATTCCATGTTATTACTCATAAACTTTCCTTCTCAAGAAAAGGAATTTAAAAATATATCATTTAGCATCGGGTAAAAACTCACACCGGGACAACCACTGCCTTCGGCAGCGCAGACCCATGCGCGCTGCGCGCGCACGTTTGAGGATATACGTACGCTGTACACGCATATTCCTTCTCAACTCAAACTTTTATTAAGAAAATAAAATTGAAAAAAAATCTTTTATCATTGGGTAAAAACTCGCACCGGGTCCCAAACCCATGCGCGCTGCGCGCCTATTCCTTCCCCACCGTTCCAGCCCCTCCTAATTAACTTGCATATACCAATTTTGAACGGTCTTACTCAGTTAGCTGAGATGCAAAAGAAAACCTGATCAGGACACTTTAAATTGTAAATCAGGTGAAATCTCGAATTCCACTTTCGATAATGTAAAAGAACTTTAAAATATCTTTCAAATGATGTATTAGAAATAATTTAATCATAATTAGAATATGAAATATTGAAATTTAAAAATATTACAGCGCCATCTGGCGGTAGAAATTTCTGTAATCTATTGTTCCATTCCAGATCAACAAAGCTTTCAAATGATGTATTACTCATGAAATTATTTTAATTAGTAGATGAGATACAAAAGAAAACCTAATCAGGACACCTTAAAACGTGTAAATCGGGTGAAATCTCGAATTCCATTTTCGATAATGTAAAAGTACTTTAAAATGTGTATCAACTAAAATAAGCTTTCAAATGATGTATTACTTATGAACTTTTTTTAATTAATAACTGAGATACAAAAAAAAAACTGATTCAGGAGACCTCAAAACGTGTAAATCTGGTGAAAACTTTCGATAATGTAAAAGAGCTTTAAAATATCTTTCGAATGATGTATTACAAATAATTTAATCATAATTAGAAATTGAAATATTGAAATTTTAAAATATTACAGCGCCATCTGGCGGTACAAATTTCTGTATTCCACTGTTCGATTCCAAATCAAAAAAGCTTTCTAATGATGTATTACTTATGAAATTATTTTAATTAGTAGCTGAGATACAAAAGAAAACTGATTCAGGACACCTCAAAACGTGTAAATCTGGTGAAAACTTTCGATAATTTAAAAGAACTTTAAAATATCTTTCGAATGATGCATTAAAAATAATTTAATCATAATTAGATATTGAAATATTGAAATTTGAATGTATTACAGCACCATCTGGCGGTAGAAATTTCTGTAATCCACTGTTCGATTCCAAATCAAAAAAGCTTTCTAATGATGTATTACTTATAAAATTATTTTAATTAGTAGCTGAGATACAAAAGAAAACCTAATCATGACACCTCAAAACGTGTAAATCGGGTGAAATCTCGAATTCCATTTTCGATAATGTAAAAGTACTTTAAGATGTGTATCAAGTCAACAAAGCTTTCAAATGATGTATTACTTATGAATTTTTTTTAAATAATAACTGATATATAAAAGAAAACTGATTCAGGACACCTCAAAACGTGTAAATCTGGTGAAAACTTTCGATAATTTAAAAGAACTTTAAAATATCTTTCGAATGATGTATTCAAAATAATTTAATCATAATTAGAAATTGAAATAATGAAATTTTGAAATTTTAAAATATTACAGCGCCATCTGGCGGTACAAATTTCTGTATTCCACTGTTCGATTCCAAATCAAAAAAGCTTTCTAATGATGCATTACTTATGAAATTATTTTAATTAGTAGCTGAGATACAAAAGAAAACTAATTCAGGAGGCCTCAAAACGTGTAAATCTGGTGAAAACTTTCGATAATTTAAAACAACTTTAAAATATCTTTCGAATGATGTATTAAAAATAATTTAATTGGAATTTGAAATATCGAAATTTTAGCTGAGATACAAAAGAAAACCTACTCAGGACATTCTAAAACATGTAAATCACGTGAAACCTCTAATTCCATTATCTACGGTAGTTTTATTAATGGAAGTAAAAAGAAAAATAAATATTTTTTATTTCCCCAAAACCTATATATATACCGCGGTAGTCGGGTAATGGAAGTAAAAAGAAAAAGAAAAAGTATTTTTTAGTTCCTTCAAATGTATTTTGTTGCTATGGAAACTTCTATCGTCTATTGAAAGATGGATTACGTGTTAGAATAAAATTTATTTTGCAATTAAAATGTAACTGCTTTGTTTATTAATGAAAATTGATGAAATTTTAACTGCAGGTTGGTTTTGTGCTAAAAAGGTTGTATATTAAGTGTTGTGTACGAAAAAGAAAATTTGAAGCACTTTGAAATTTGCAATTTTTAACCCCAGTTAAAGATCATGTGACATTAATGACTTGCACCTGTTCCAGACAGCCGTTAAAATCGTCTGCTGAATGCTGATAGAAGCCTCTTTTTAAGCAATAAGGATTTTTGGTCATTGTTCGATCGACATGGGTCAACATTTTAATTAATATCTCCGAAACTAATTAAGATTTTTAAATTCTGTTTCGAGGAAAACATCGGAAAGGCTCCAGAGCATCCGTATGTCAATTCTTGTGTTTCTGCGTTCAGTAGGGGCTGAACGTATAAAAGAACAGACAGACAGACAGACAGACAGACAGACAGACAGACAGATAGACAGACAGACAGACAGACAGACAGACAGACAGACAAACCTTTCCATTTATTATTATAGATTTTAAGTAAGGTTTTTTATGAATGTGTTTAAGGTAATAGTTAAATTATTGTATCAAACTGAAATTGGTTTTAACGAGCGCCTTTAAATAATATGAAATGTTGTCTAACGCTGATATTCTTAAAATCACTCAAATAGTAGGTTATCTCAAACATCATTCCAAAACTAAAAATGTTTTCTACATTATAGTTATATAATTACTGTGTTAATTCATTAACTCTAAGTTTAATTTTTGCTTGCTTATTTTATTTATTTATTTATTTTTATTATCATTACTTCTTATTCTGCAGCAATTATTATCCTTATTTAATTTTTTTCTTTATTATTATAGGGTCTTGCAGAGGATTTGGGGAAAGTTGGCAGCCGGGCAATCTAGTTTAACACGCTCCGCCCGTCGTGACGATCTCTACTCCTTCTTCTTTTAGTTATTTTTCTTTTCTGTTATATTTTGTTCATATTTATTATATATGATCTCATCTATAAATGTTTAAGAAATAATTCATATTAAATTTTCCAATATCTTTTGCATTGTATAAGGCTTCTTTTCCATATGGCTGTTTGTTGATTAATTCAAGTCTTTCTTCCTAGTGTTTGGTCATTGTAATGATGAATAATTATAAATATATATTTATTTATCTATTTTATTTATTTATTTACTCTTGCGAAAAAAAAAAAAAAAAAATACTGTGTAAAACTTTCTCAGGGTTGGTACACAAATCAGATGAAAAAAAAAAAAAAAAAAATCCCTGAGTTTCCCCCCGTCTTTTTTAATAGTAAAATAGACATTACACAATCTTGCTGCATTACAATTCTACATGTTTACAAGTCAATCAAACATATCTAGGATATATTATTTTTATTAACTTACTATAGTTGAGGAAAACCATTAAATTGACTTTTTCTTCTTCATTATAAAGAACTAAAATTTAAAAAAAGATTTGATTATAGAAAATAAAAATCCCCAATTTTTTTTTTCAAAAATTTCAAAATTCCCTGAATTTTTCCCATTTTTGCAATATATTTTGAAAGTCCGTAAGTTTCCCTGTTTTATTAGTTTTTTTTTTTTTTTTTCCCAAATCCCTTGTGTTTTTCAGGTTTTTCCAGGTACCGTAGTAACCTGCTTCTGTTTTAGCAGTTACTCTGTATAATATTTAATATCAAGCTAATAGTGTCTTATTGAATCAAGCATAAGCACAGGCAGGCATTTGAAATAATACTGAAAACATGGGAATTTTTTTTATAAAAGGGCCGTTTTCATGAATGTGAATTTTGTGAAGGGATCCGTTTTATTTTATAAATATAATTTTTGTGAAAGGGCCTATTTAATGTATTGAATTTTGGCCCTTCTTTCTGTGAAGTGGAATTTTGGGAAGGGGCAGCTAAAGGACTCTAATTTTTGCCTCAATCGACATCTGATGGAATGCTCCGATCCGAAATCGTTCAAAATTTGAGAATCTACTCTGAATATTTCTTTTACCGGAATTTAAATACGGTATGTTTTAAAAATAGGTCACAAACACTATTTCCGTTACAG
This sequence comes from Salticus scenicus, assembly GCA_963930645.1. Classification (NCBI taxonomy): domain Eukaryota; kingdom Metazoa; phylum Arthropoda; class Arachnida; order Araneae; family Salticidae; genus Salticus; species Salticus scenicus. The sequence continues at coordinate 285,306,911 of OZ005655.1, forward strand.
CATGCTTTGGAATTCGTCCTGCGATTTAAATTTTGTAACAATTAGTGCATTTTTTGAGAAAGAGCGGAAACGGAAAGAGTGAGCAGAGATATCGAATCGTTTCGAGAATACTAGAGAGAGAAACACACAGAATTCCATTTGCAAACAATATTCTCGATGTAATTTTTCGTTCCTTAAAGCTTTCCACTTGAATCCTATTTAACAGAACACTCAACCTAATTCAGAGTGGGATTTAAATTTTCCCTGCCTTTTCAAGACCGTGTCTATTTTTCCGTAGCTGCCAATTCTTCCGATTTTTTCATACCACTATTTGTTACGAACACGATATTGTCATAACCCATGTTATTCTATGAGAGAGAAATTTGTTTATAGAATTACTCCTTATCATTAAAAAAAAAAAAAAAAAAAAAAAAAAAAAAAAAACTGTTTTAACATTTGGAAAATCCACAACTGTTTAATTTGTACTCGTTTTTAAAAAATATTTTACTTTTAGGTTTAGAAAGACGAGGTGTAATTTTTGCATTTTTTAGGTTGTGAATTTTTTCTGATTGTGAAAAAGGGGAAAAAAAAAAAAAAAAAGGTGTGTGTGTGTGGGGGGGGGGGGATGAGTAATTCTAATAAATTTCTCCGTAGAATAACATGGCCTTTGGCTGTCGGTGCACACAGGTAATAGTTATATGAAAAAAATCGGAAGAATTGGCAGCTATGTTCTTCTAATTTGGCATGTGATATGTCACAAGTCGATATATTTTATTTTAAATTTGCGGGATAGATCGAAATTTCAATAATAATAATAAAAATAATAATAATTATTATTATTTTAATGTTTAGTCTAAATTCCCTAACTTTTCAAGTACACAAAAATTTTCTAATGCAAATTTCCATGACTTTTCCCTGCTTTCCAGGTCGCTACCTACCTTGTACTTAAAAAAAAAAAAAAAAAATTAGTAAAACCCTGTAGTTTAAAAATTCAGATTAAATGTGTGACTTTTTTGTTTTCTCGTTTTTATTGCTAAATAAAAATAAAAATATGGGGAATCCAGAGTCTGGCTTTGCAAAGACACATAGTTGAGGAAAAGTTACTGCCAAAATCAACATATTACAAATCTTTACTGCGCAATATTTTCACAGAAAGATGACGACAATGTGCAGTTGATATTCATGAATTATGTTGTATTATTCATGTTGTTATGTTATTTGTTATCGCTAAATAGCTGTTATACTATCACTCTCGGTGAAAACATGAAATTCAATATTTTCCTAGCATTCTTGCAGCAAAGCTATATTTCAGAAACACAATGTTAATGATAAATTTTCCTTCTCTTTCTTTCCTCTCTCTCTCCGAAGATAAGTTTTACATTATTTTAAAGAAGAAAATTTCTTAGTTTCAAAATGATTTACAAATAAGATATGCATTTTATTGCGATTGTGCTACTAGGTTATTATAAAATGTATTCAATTATTGCAGAAAATCGCGCAAAAGCAACAAAACTATCATTTTAACTCTAAACATGATTGGGCATATTCTTTAAGGGGATGGTGCATCTTATAAATCTTTTTTGTAAATTACTGTCTTGGAGAATTACAAATATTTGCCTAAGTATGCATTGAAATGTGACAAAATTAAGCACATTAAAATTTTGTGAAAACTATTTACATTTTATAAAAATAAAAGTCACGGTTTGAAAAATTTTATAAAGCTCCCTACTAACTTTATTATTATTATTATTATTGTTTTAATGCTTTACATTATTATAGTTTAAGGGGACAAGGAACGATGAAAATTGTAAAAATTGATGCAATTAAAAATATTTAGATAGTTATTATAAAAAGTATATTACTTTATCGTTCTACAGTTCTTTAAACATTATATAAAAGCTTTTACAGAATTTTAAACTTTGAATTTGTTTTTCTTGAGTCTCAAATTTCGACAATAACAACTTACTTATGATCAGGGCTCGAAATTAACAGCGATCCGTTGGTCCGGTCCGGGACCACAAAAATATTCAACGGGTCAGCAAAATATAAATTCTAGTGGTCCTTTTCTTCTTCTAATTGTTCTTTTTTTTTTTTTTTTTTTTTTTTTTTTACTTTTCTTTAAAATTGCTCGTAAATCTGCCACGGAACAGTATATTATAACAATAATAAGTGTACATTGTTAATATCGCCTATTCTCTGTAATTTTTCATTTAATTTCTCTTTCATAACTTTTTCTTACTTTTAAGTATTAATTAATAGTAAAAAATTAACATCAAGCTTCTTTATTAAAGCATAATTTTTTTTTTTTTTTTTTTTTATTTATATAGGACTTGACCGAACAATGATAAAAATTGAGGGAAGGGGTGGTGTTTCTAGTCATATTCGGATTCAGGAGGTTATTTTACATAAGAATCAGCAAGAATGGTATCAGAGCTCGATTTTTTTTTTTTTTTTTTTTTTTTTTTTTCAGCGCAGTGTAAATCAGCCTTTTATGAAACTTTTTATTGATTTTAACTTCTCTGGCAGACATGTCTTTTTTTTTTTTTTTTTTTTTTTTTGACCTTCTGTCGTTAAACATCCACCAACCAACCAAATTTCCATCAAAATCGTCCCAATATCTACCTCCTTTACTTGCCTGCCACGTTACTTTTTACATCAGATGATGATTCAAATGATACCGCTCAGAGGGGGAGCGACATGTTCTAGTGTCATTGCTCTTCCGCTGGCAGTTTGTTACACGAGAAAGAAATCATTTCTACTATCAACATCGTAGGATCGTCATCAGCAGTACGGACGGACACACCGTGGCTATCGAGTGAGGAGGAAAAAACGGGAACCTAAAAAAAAAAATTACAGAATTCAACGATGCAAGTAACAATCGAAATTTCAAGCAATTGTCGGAAAAATTGGACCGGTCCATTGTTCTCGCCACTAGTAAATATCGACGCGTGTGATATACGGCGTGATTGCGCAAAATTTCCTATTCATGAATTTCGAGTTATATAAAATGAGTTGTACTTGACATATTTCGATTCAAGAAAGAAATGTTCCATTAATTCACGAGGAAGCCCCCCCCCCCCCCACCACACACACACACACACTTTTCTTTCTCTCTTTTTCCGAATAACTCAAGGACCCCAAATACATTTCACAACCTTTTATTTAAAATTTTTTTTTTTTTTTTTTTTGCAATTTTCCCGATACGCAGTTATCATAATTATTTTATTTTTCCTTTATTTTTATATCCAATTATTTATTATTAGGGGAGAAGTAAAATATATTTACGGCTTTTTTCGACAACTTAAAACTTCCGTGTTTCATACAGCCAAATCCCATGTTATTTTATGGGGAAATTTATTACGAAAGTTCTCCCTGGGCTGATGGCGAAATAATGGAAAAAAAAAAAAAAAAAAAAAAAAAACCTGAATTTTTGCATGAAAACGTTCCTGTATGGGAAGAGAACATAAAATTTTTTGCACGGAGATCCAATCCTCTCATTATATAATATTATAGTTTAAAAAAATTAAAGAACACGCTTTTATAGAAATGTGAACTAAAAAGCACAAAATAATTATCTTAGTATTAAAATGCAGGGTAAGAGAAAATCGTGTGAGTGACACACCATAATATTTACATACATTTAAATCTTTAATTACAATAATTTAGAATTAAACAAAAACTATTCCCTGACTGGGCTCGAACGGTAGACCTTTAGGTCCGTAGCGCGACTCTTTACCTCACAGCCACGGCGTTCACGTGCGGAAAGTCTTTTTTTTACAATATAGATTTTTTGTTTGCTCCCAGAGCGGTTACAAACATACATACAGGTGAAGCTAATAAAAGCGTGTTAAAAAATAGTTTTAAAAAATTAAAGAACACGCTTTTATAGAAATGTGAACTAAAAAAGCACAAAATATCTATCTTAGTATTAAAATGCAGGGTAAGAGAAAATCGTGTGAGTGACACACCATAATATTTACATACATTTAAATCTTTAATTAAAATAACTTAGAATTAAACAAAAACCATTTTTAAAAAATCGTAGCGCGAAGCCTTACCTCAACGCCACATCGTTCACGTAAGGAAATTATTTTTTTTACAATATAAATTTTTTGTTTGCTCCCAGAGCGGTTACAAACATACAAACAAACATACATACAGGTGAAGCTAATAAAAGCGTGTTAGAAAAAAGAAAGAAAAATCTTAATTTAAAATAGATTTAACGGTCATATGAAATTGATGTTTTGGTCCTATTTTATGAACTTAACTATCAGAAAGACAGAAATTCTCTCCGGGATTGAAAATGAAATAAATACCCGAAATCAGATAAATTACCTGAACACAATCACCCTTTTATTACCTAACGATTTTTATTTATTTCCATTTTCGCATTTAGAAAATTCATAACCGTTGTCGCATTTACTCACACATACATACCTCATTGTAAAAATAGCAAAAATTAATCCAGGAGACCTTAAAACAGATAGATATATCAAAATCTCATACAGGATTCATACTCAAATCTGGGGGGGGGGGATTCCCTGAGTTTTCCAGACAAATTTCAAGAAAATATTAGCGACATATTACAAGAAACGCTCCTCTAGACAGGAAAAAATACATCTACTGCTACTGTATGATGTCATGTTACTGCCTATCATAATAGAAATTCAAGCAGAAATCATTGTTTACATGTGTATTTTTACGATACTTAATCATTTGAATTTTGATGTGAAGCTAAACAAGAAAAATATTATTTAAGGCTGTACATCAGTCAGATAGCTCCCTTTCTCCCTCCCCACGTTATCCAATAGGATTTTCGTTGCTTTGTTTTATAAAAATATCTCATTCAAAAATGAAGTTTTTAAAATTCTGTTTTTTGAATATTACTCTTTGAACAGGTCGTCTTTTAGCTTAGTGAGCAATTTTTCGAAAAAAATAATTTAAATATTTTATTTCAATAAGTAAATTGTGGACTTTGAGTTTGGATCTCTAAGTAAAATATTTAAATTTATTTTTTCGAAAAATTGCTCACTAAGCTAGAAGACGACTTGTTCAAAAAGTAATATTCAAAAAACAGTATTCGAAAAAGTTCATTTTTGAATGTGATATTTTTATAAAACGAAGCAATGAAAATTCCATTGGATAACATGGGAAGGGAGAAAGGGATCTATCAGACTGATGTACAGCCTTAAGAGAAAGGGAATATTTGTTTTTTCCAGGTTTTATAATTGATTTTTCATTGACTTTTGATGAAAATTTGTATTTTCCCTGACTTTTTTTTTTTTTTAACAAATTCCAAATTCCTTGAGTATTCCAGGTTTTCCCTGATGAGTATGAACCCTGTCATAGCCCGAATTTTTTTCCTGATTAGAATACTCTCTTTACATTCGGAAAGTAAAATTCCAATCTGTAGTTGAATAAAGATGATTCCGTTCTAAAATTGTCCAGACATTTCTAAATGCTAGGCTTAGATTTCTGCGAAGTGAAGTAAGTCTCTTATGCGGTTTTTCGCGATGAAGGCGAAAAAAGAATTTTTTTTTCATTCATCACCCACAAACTCTTCGCCGCAACCAGAGTAGTATACATTTTTAGACTAGACGTCTGGTATGCCAAAGCTCAAATTCCGCTTTAACCATTCAGCTAATGACGAGAAAAAGGTGCTTAGTGACAGAACCTATATATATTTTTTGAAGAAACTGCCTAAAATAAATCGATAAGGGGGAATCCCATAGTAAATGTAGCATTGGTCACATTCACAGATATTTTAGTTTACACCAATATTTTCAAACAATAATTAATATCCTATTTAATCACATAAAACTTACTGTAAACAGGGTGTCTAGCATTTGAACATTTCGATTTTCCCTGCCTTTTCCAGGACAAGCAGAGGCAAATTTCCCTGAATTTTCCAGTTCATTTTCTTCCCTTTTGGCATGACATTTTATAAATTAACATTTTTTGTCTAGAATTTCCTTGGTGTAAATGAAGTTTTCGCGACTCTTTTTTAAAAAGTTAGTCAAAATTCCCTGACTTTTGCAAATTTCAATCAAATTTCCTGACAGTTCCCTGACTTTTCTAGTATTGAAAATTCCTTGGCTTTTCCTGATTTTCATGCTTTCCAGCTTGCTAGCCACACTGGTAAATGTAAATAAAATTTTTGGTATGTTAATGTCTTCTGCCTTAGGATACCCTTATTCGGAATTTGCATCAAATAAAAATTTTTGATTATCCAAAATTCATAGGTTTGAGTTGCCATTGAGTTGCGAAACAATCTACACCATTACAGGTATATATATAAACATTGTATTAAAAAAAATCATTTATGAACTGTGGTGGCGAACGTCAAAGGCAAAGGCAATTCTGGTACGCTAGAATAAACAAAACCAAAGAAAAGTAGCACCCAAATACTTTTAACTATTTAAAATAAAATTTACTTCAAATATTTTTTCTTTATAGACACATCGCACTTTTTTTTTTTTTTTTTTGTAAAGTCAGAAATCGAAAAACGTAATGAGGGCACATTGTGGCCCTATTTTAAAAATTCCCAAAAGGCGATAAGAAAAAACACAAAGATGTGGTTGAAATACTGTACGCAATAAAATACATGTAAAATGTCTGTTAAATATATATATATATATATATATTCTTAAATTTCCATTAATACTGCAATTTTTTCTTAACAATCATAGATCAGCGTGCAGTACGTGGGTTCGAACCCAGTATCACTCGTCTATCAATTTGGAGATGATATTATAATAAAAATTATTTTTAACAATTTAAACACAAAAATTAAAAAGTTTATTGTAAAATTTTGCTGTTTGTTTTTTTTTTTTTTTTTTTTTTTTTACCTATTATATTTTTAACTATTATTATTATTTTAATATTTCACTAATCATTTGTTCATTAAAAAGAAGAATTACTTTAAAATTGCTAATAAAATTCATTGTTTTCTCTTTTCATTATCGTTCTTTATTTTCTCTTTCGATAATATCAGTATTAGACCGTAATTTGAAGGAGTTATTTGGAAACATATTTCACATAAATATTCCATTTTTAGTTACAGTTCAGGTATGCATATACAGATATGTATTCGTGTATGTATCATTGCAGTGCATATGTATACATCCAATAAACACTAAGTAGAGACATTTTCGCGGGTAGTTTCCGGCATTACAATAAAGAGGAAGTTTTGCCGGTGTTAAATACTGCAAAATTAGAACCTTGAAGTGCGCTTTAAAACTAGTTTTCACATTCTAAAATAAAGGAGGACATAAACATTGATTACTTTCACGTGTACGATCAGCCGCATATGATATTTTTGGCAGGCTAGGCTCTGTAGCAGGCTACAAACATTTGGCGAAATTTACAGAATCGTAACGCTGTTCAGAGAATTGCAAATCGTAAAGTTATTGGTATTAATCGTAAAATTTATAGAATCGTAAAGTTATTTACTTAATGCCACACATTAAGAGAATATTTTGCATTAGATTACAATGTAAGATATAAATCATATTTTATAAAGTTCCCTTATATATATATATATACATATATATATATATATATATATATATATATAATCCAAAATATGTACTATATTTTATTTATTTATGTTTCAGCGATGAAACTACCTAATATGCAAAAACCCTGAAAACTGTTACTAGTACAGTCGGTAACAAAAGTGTCCGAACACTAGCAAAAATTCCTATATTAAAAAAAAGTACACTTAACACTGCTTTGTTAAATAAATCCTTGTCGAATCGTGTTCTTAGTCAGACTAAGAACATGATTCGACAAGGATCTTTTTAACAAAATCGTATAAAGTGTACATTTTTTACATAGGTATTTTTGCTAAAGTTCGGACACTTTGTTACCGACTGTACACAGAATGAATGGTGAGTGGAGACTTATTCATGATATGGCTGTTATTAAAAGTATTTATTTATTCCCATAAATGGTATTTGGAGAGGTCTTAATAAATTATAAGACAAATTAAACATAGTTTCACCCCTGATGTTTATTTCATTTACATTTTAGTTATTTATGTTTATTTATTTATTGTTGTTGTTAATATTATTTAATTATTATATTATTATTTATTTTTAATTGTCTAGTAACCATACCATCAAAACCAGCTAATAGAGAAGTGGTTAGTAAAAACTTTATACAAATCTAAAAAGTAAGAGAAAAATTATCTAAATTATTTTGAATTCGTATTTTGACTAACCCATCGATTTTATAGTTCATACTGCGGTACAGTAACAGGGTTCATACTCAAATATGGGGAAAAAATTCCCAGAGTTTTCCAGACAATTTTCAAGAAAATGTTATCGACATATTAGAAGAAATGCTCCTCTAGAGAGGAGAAAATAAATCTACTTCCACTGTAAGATGTCATGTTACTGCCGATCATGATAGAAATTCAGGTAAAAATCATTGTTTACATGTGTATTTTCCCGATACTTAATCATTTGAATTTTGATACGACGCTAAATAAGGTTGGTTGGATGGGTTTTATGGCGCACTAGTGCTGCGCAATGGGCAATTGGTGACGGTCTGGAACTAACCCCTAGAGGTGGTCCGGAGACATGTCATCACAATTTTCATCCTTCACGGAAGGGATGACTCTCCCGCTTCAGTGTTCCCTGACTTTTAATAAAAATTTTTATTTTCCCTGACTTTTTTCAACAAAATCCAAATTCCCTGAGTATTCCAGGATGAGTATGAACCCTGAATACTGTACCTTTCATTTCTAATACTGCTTAGGACGCAACAATCCTTAATTTTACACATTTTTCTGTCAATTCTTAATTTTGTACATTTACTGTTATTAACAATATATATATATATATATATATATATATATATATATTGGGAGAGAGAGAGAAAGAATATTTTTTTCACTTGTGTAAAATGTTGCAAAATTGAAACTTTTTAAATATGAAATACAAAGTATTAAGTAAGTTCATAAGTGCCAACTTGTACGGTTTTTTAACACCAGTATTTCTTTGTAAAAAAAAAAAAAAAAAAAAAGAATATATGAATAATCGAAGAAAACTGCTAAAAAGATTATTAAAACTTTCCAGTAGGAAAAAAAAAAAAAAAAAAAAAAAAAAGGTTACAAGTTAGCAACTATGTAAGTTATAAATTGAGTAAATAGAAGAATATGACACACACACACACACATACAAAGACAAACAGAGAGCGAAAGTTACATCCTAGTAAAACAACATAATAGAGTATAATGTTTATGCACCCAACAAATAATAACCCATAATGTCTCCATACGCTCCTCCAGGAGTCATCAAAATTTTTTTGTATGCTAGACAGGCCCATTTGTTTTCGCGCGTCCAGTCCAACATTCGCCGCTCATTGCTGCATAGAGCGCATTCTATTGTTAGGTCGTGAAGCACGAGAAAAAGTGGCCACTTTAATTTCGCCCCTGGAAACCACAGCCCCTGCGGAGGCGCAGTTCTGTAATTCCAGACGTCTAGCATACTCCATTCTTAGCAAAAATGGCAGACTTCACCGCATAAAAAGAGCAACTCGCCGGCGACAGTGTATCATTAGCATTGCAGAGAAAGCTGTAATGCCGACACATTAGAGTGGCTGGAGAGAAAGACACTGACTGACCGCCCGGTATTAACTCGAGGGGAGGGCAATTATTTCAGACCTGCATGCTTCAATCACTTCCATGTCATGTAATCAAAGATCTGACGATCGTGAGTAGCCACGGCAACTGCATTTAATGCGGGTCGCGGGTTCGAAGAGAACATTTTAAGCGAAGAATTAAGGGAGTGATTGTATCGGAAAATCTTGGGAAATATATAGTTGCGATGCTGGAAATATTCAGCTGGAATAGATGATAAAAAGTTAAAGAAAAAACGATGAAGTCGATGAATATTCCCCTTTGAACTATCGTTTCTCAATAACTTAATTTGCTCCCCCTCCCCTCCCCTACATTTAAAATATATTTTAGCTGAAATGTTCAAAGAATGTAACATTAACATTTGTTTTCTAATAAATATAATACATATTATAAATTATTTCTCACAGAAATTCGAATTTTGTTTTTGTTGTTGAATGATTCTTCCTGTTTAAGCTACCTTTAAACTCTGGCAACTTGCAAAGCGTCAACGAGGTCTCTTTTGATATTCCTTTGATGTGGTATTTGAGAGTCGAAGCTCGCTGGAGTCGTGGCTCACAAACCTCCTAATGCGATAATTGCATGAGGACTGGGTCTCTTTTGTAAAACAGCAATAAAAAGTAATGTCCATCATTGTAAACATGTGCAAAATTTCAAGGGTCACTTTCGGACAATGGATAATTTGACTTTTGAAGCTCTGCATCGTTGCCATAGAGTTTGAAGGCAGCTTAAGTGACAACAAAAAAGAGTATTCAGGGGTCGATCCAGGTTTTTTTTTTTTTTTTTTTTTTTTTTTTTTTTGGGGGGGGGGGGGGGGGGGGGTGTCTTTTTTTGTGAAGGAAAAAAAATAATAATAATATCGCGTAAAAGCTTTTATTTTTAACACTCATTCTATATCGTGTTTAATATCAAGTTAAAAGAGTTCCTTTGAACCAATTAAATATAATACTGAAAAAGGGGAAATTTCTTGTAGAAGTAGTATCATTTTTATAAAACAAAATCTTGTGAAGGGGCTCATTCTATAAATTTGAATTTTGTGAAGGGTCCTTTTTTATAGATCTGAATTATGAAAAGGATCTGTGTTTATGGATTTGAACTTTGTGAAGACTCCCTTTTTATGATGTGGAATTTTGTGCATGGGCAGCAAAAGAGATCCAATTTTTGTCTGGATTGACCCTTGGTATTATACGCAATCCCACAAATTTTCATCCATCTGCTAATATTTTATGATTTGGATCACCATTTTATGATTTATCAATCCGGATACTTGTATGTGATATTTTTTACCAACTAAAGTCAAATCGAATAATTAACATCTATTACAATATTTTTACTTTAGAGGTCTGTGTAAACATGTAGTTGGAAATTTAAGTTGTTACCTTGATGTATGACTATTTTGAAGTGTTTTCACTGGAACATCTAACGTATTCAAAGAAGAAGAGACTATAATTTTAAAACAAATATTTATAGACGAATTGTTAAAATATTTTTTACTCTCAATGGTTCAAATTAATTTAAATTAAAAATATTCATCAAAACAGTTTTAGCAAATATGGGTTAATGATATGTAAAATAAGCATGACAATCGCATGATTAAATATCATTTATGTAATTATAATAAATACATATAAATTTACATTTCTTTTTCTCCTCCATTTCAATTCCCAATTCAGGGTGGCTAGCATTTAAACTTTTCTAAATTCCATGATTTTTCCCTATTTTTTCGAGATTTTCCCCTGACTCTTACTCTTTATTTCCCATGAAAGTTTCACGACATTAGCAAACAATTTAGTGATTTAAAATAGCGTTAATAATTTGCTGATCAATATAGTTTATTTTCACAAAATTTGTCGAATTTTCCTGACTTTAAATGAAATTCCTCGACTTTTTCAGATTTTCTTAATTCCCTGACTGCTAGCCAAGCTACCCTATAATTACTACAATCCATCTTTTCTGATCTTTACTGTCCATCTTTTCTTATTCTTCTACCGTTCTCTAGTCATTGATACTTTAAATAATCAAAGCAATTAATTATATTCTACCTATAAAATCTGCATAATGGTGAAAAACAGACTGAAATCTAATAAATACTTTTTTTTATTTCTTTTTAAGTAAGTTAAGTTTAGACGTATAAAAACAATATCGCTTGAATATGTTTGTAAGATATAGTACTGATATTAAAGTATAACCTGGAATCTTCATTGTTCGAATCCATTTGTATTTAAAACAATAGCAGTTTAAAATTCCATGTATGGCTGACTTACCTGAAACAAGAAAAAAAGAAGAAAATCAATTAGATTACACAGAAATCCATAATTACAAATACAAATGCTAATTTATAAATAAGTCAAAACGAATTTGTAAGAATAATGGAAAACTACTCTTTAAGTAATGGACAAAGGAAAGAAAATAACTTGATCAAAAACACAACTGTTGAATATAAATGGTTTTATATGTATAAACAGGAAGAAGAAAAAATAAATAAATAAATAAATAAAGCGTAAATTTAGTATAAACAATATCAATAGTTAAGGATAAAAATTATTTAAACAGCATAAATGTTTAGTAAGTAAATTTACAATAATGTAAATGTAATGTAAATAGTAAGTCTGAAATTTAATTTGTATTATTTTAAATTTATAAGTAGCATAAAATAAAAGAAAGCTTTAGACATGGTACAAAGACATGGTTTCACGTTTTAAGATTTACAACTGTTCAATAGATTTATACACCTAGGCATATATTTGGCTATGACTTTTTTCGTATTTGGCGTGAAATTATCATTCATTAACTAATACATATTTTTAAATTCCATTTTCATATTAATAAAATTTACAGCTATTAAATTAGTGATAATCGCTTTTTGATATTATTACTATTATTATTAATTTTTAATATTTTATTTTCAAGCTGTAGAATGCGAATTTTTACTAAGCGAAATTTTGCATTTTACAGCTTTTAAAATAAACCATTATTATTATTATTTTTTTTTTTTTTAATCAATTCAGTCAAGGTCCATGTTATTCTATGGAAAAATTTGTTATTACAACTTCAAAATAAACCATTAACACTAAAACCATTAACATTTATAAAAAAAAAAAAAAAAAAAAATTCATTATGTTTAATTACAAGGGGGGGAGGGGGACTGCTAAAAAGTTACTAAAAATGTCCTGTAGGAGAAGAAATATATATATATACATAGATATATATTAATAAAATATCTTCAAAATGAGAAAATTGTATATATATATATATATATATATATATATATATATATTAACCATTATCGCTCCTATGTCCCTTCTGAGGGGACATTAAAAAATCGAGCCACGCCTTAAGGTGTTCCTCTGCAAATGAAATGTTATTTTTCTAAAACGCGTAACTATAGGCTACCTTTCGGCAACCGTAAAATTTTAACAGAAAGATTTATTTTATTTAATAATGAAGTAAAATGAAACAAATTATTACAATTTTTCGGTAGCTAAAAGGTAGTAAGTTGGAAACTATACGTGTGACGTTTTAAAGGAACGCCAAAAGGCGTGTCTTACGGAAAACATGCCGAGCGCAAAGGGTTAATTATATATCTTTAGAGTGAGAATATTCTCTCTCTATATATATATTTAATACTTTGCATCATTACATTCATACTATTTTTGTAACTTCCAAATTAAATCAGGAAAAAAAATTAATAATAAATAATAATAATAATAATAATAATAATATAATTCGTAATGAATGGGGCCCAAATTATTCATTTTAGGATTGCTTCAATTGAACGCCATCTTCTTAATAATAAAAGCCCATTGAACCCCAAGATAAAACACAGAATCATGTTCAAAACATTTACCTGACTTAGGGCAAAAACCTAAATAATAATTATAATAAATAATAAAAATTTCATAATATTAAAAATATTGAGATGAAAATAATTTCTTAAACGTTTTAAGGTGTTAAATGATACCACTAATTGAAAATTTTCATTTAAATCGGTGTTAAATGACTTAAGTTCGCTTCAGAGTCAAACGGAAAAAGATTTAAAAAATTAAAATATGCGTTCATTTGGAAATATCGAACTAGTCTATAAATAACACAGGTGATTGCAATCTTTTTCAAAAATTTCTGAAATTACATAAAAGGAGAAAAACATTTGTTCAATTGAAATTTAATGAGAACAACTAATAAAATACAATAAAAATAATTGTAAATGTTAAAAATAATATTAAATTTATTTAATCTAAATACACTTTCAAATTTGACCAAAAAAAGGCAGGGGGGAAAAAAAGTGATCCCTCACAACAACAAAAAAGTCAAAATATTTTTCCTGTAAAAGTAAAAATAATAAATCTTAATTTAATTTAAATCAGGATTGGAGTTTAGGATGCTTGAAGCTGGTTTTGGATAGGAGAGGTGGTTTTTATCGTCCAAAAGTGTTTTAAATGGTCTAAAACTGACCCAAATTGTCTGACACCTAAGATTATGAGAAATTTCATTTTATAACTCCCACATTCTTAGTATGAATTACAATTAATAATTAAAAGTATTTTACATTGAGAAATTAGGTAGCTTTAATATTTTTATTATGTGAATGAAACTATTCAACAATAGCTATATAAACGATACCTTTCAATTTCAGTACCTTTAAAAATTTTCATATAATAAAAAATGTATGATAGTACACTGGTTCTCATAATTATAAGGACACCCGTTTTTCTATATTAACTAAATACTGAACACTATTATTTAAACAAATATATTTTTTACTCATTTGAATTTCATTAATAGACTATATTTAAAAAGTTTTATCGTTTTTCTATCTTAAAAAACTTTAAATACGGTCAAAAAGGTGATTTTCAGGTGTTCACAATTATAAGGATAGCTCGAATCTTAGTAATTTTTTTCAATTTTTCTTTAAATTAATATTTTATGGGGTCTCTTTTTAGGGGGAACAGTCAGACTTTCTCTGTGGTATATATAGATACATTTTATTATTATTATTATTATTATTATTATTATTATTATTATTATTATTATTATTCAGTTTCAATACCATTTCATACAGCATAGATGATATTCTGAATACATTTAAACAATTTAAAATTGCTTTCCACTTGCATGCACTTTTCTGATATCATAAGTTAAAGTTTTTTCAACTTTTAGGCCACGGGTAAGACAATAATACAGAAGTTTTTTTCTTCAAACTATTTCCTATTGCTCTAGAAGTAGAGCAAAAATGTAAGTCTTGTTGAAAAAAATATTATTACCCCCCAAAATCTAACAAAAATCTGAGGCTTCCACGTTTAAAATTTGCGGATATTCTCTTGATGTTCATAATAATAGAAAAAATTACTAAATTCCTTCTACCTTTAGAAGAAACAGCTCCCCAGAGCACCATAGACACACCTTTAAAATGGCCGATTCATATCTGCCTTAAAATCTGCTCTGTCTTTCGCTATCTTCAGATCGTGCAAGTAACTGTTAAAACCATTTGGTTAATCAAGAATAAAATGTTTTTCATCCGAAAATGCAACATTTTACCATTTAATATTGTCTTTATTCAACTTTAACGCAGACGTTCTTTGCCCCATTAAATGCTTGTTGATTATTACAGGTTTTTTATTCATTTTAACATATTATTAATTATTTTAACATGCGTAAATGTGGACCCCAACCTTTCGTTAAAAATTACGAGCAAATTCAGCAGCAGTCATTATGAATAGAACAGTAAGAGGAATTATGAGTCTTCGATCTCTGTAAAACAACTCTGATTTTGCATTAGATCTCTCTTCTATCGAACCAGCAGTTCAACGTTTGATCACATTTCCTTCAGCAATTTTAGATCTTCGAATTTCATTAGAAATTCAGCGGATTGAAATTATCCTTCCACTTAAAAAACACATTTATTATTCTTCACTACATGAATGTTCTTTTTTTTTCGAGGAATTATCAGTAATGTCCGCCCAAGAAAAATTGAAGGCATATATATGAATTAATCTAGCCCAGTCCAGTAGTTAACTAATTCGCATGCCAACTGTAATTTATCCGCTAGTAAATTAAATAAAACAAAAAAAATCTTGATTGTCCCTATAATTATGAACATGTAAAAGCATGGAGAAAAAAATATTTTACATTATTTTTTATTAATTTTGTTTCATATTAAAAAAATTATAGCAGTTTTGGTTTTTAGAATACTAGATATATTAAGTGCACTTAGTATAATCTTGTTCAAAATTATTTTTATATTAGTTATTTCAAAACATAAAGTGTCCTTATAAATATGAGAAGGAGTGTATATCCAAATTAAATAGTCATTTATTTTTATTCTTAATTTTGTCCGACTTATTTATTCATTATTTTACACAAATTCAATCCCCCCCCCCCCCAAAAAAAAAAAAAATAAAATAAAATAAAATAAAATATTAAATTACAACTAGGAAAAAAATAAGAAATAATGTCAAAATATCTGTAAAATAATATGTAGGACTTAAGAATAACATTTAAAATTTCATCATATATATTCCTATCCCCTTATTTATTGGTTTTAAAAAAATTACATTTGTATGATTTTTATTTATATTAATTCCAAGAAAATTTAAGCATATTTTAAAAGAAAGTATTAATAATTACAAATATTTCTCTTTTATAGCAAGTACAATATTTATTCATATTGCTTATATACAAACACTAAGGGACCAAAAAAAAAAAAAAAAAAAAAAGCCGCACTTAGATACTTTCATTTTTTTCCTTCGAAAATCACCAATTTAAAAATTTAAATGTAGCGATGTAACATCTTGCCGGACATCCAATATCTGAAACACTAACATCTGCTGGATACGAATATGCAGTATCCGGCAAACTCAATATCCGTTTAATCCCTATTTCTATATGATTAAATTGCACACTTTTCAAAGAAAAAGTAAAAATTACCCAAGTGTTGCTTTTTTTTTTTTTTTTTGGTCCCTTAGTGTATATTTATTATATGTGTGTGTGTAAATGTTACAAACTTCAATATTTTAAACCCAATTATCCTTTTTTTCAATTTTTTTTTTTTTTTTTTTTTTTTTTTTTTTTTCTTTTCATTAAAGTTTAAATAATATATTTTTGCTTTTGTATACAATAATCGTTATATGTATATCTCACTATATGCACAATATTATTAAAACAATGCAAATACTTGAAAAAAGATACAGAATAAAAGTTATCTAATTATATGTATAAACATACATAATTGTAATAATTATTTTGTAACTTTTTTCAAATATTTGTATCATTTTAATAAAATATAAATCTGCTAAAACTATAGTTTAGGACGGTTTAGGATACTGGAGTTTTGGACAGTACGATAAAAACCATGGTTTAAACGTGGTATTTACAATAGTGACGGTTTTAATAAAAAAGTAGTGATTTTAATAAAAAAATTGTATTTCTCTCCCATTGTTTAATGGTGTTTTCCTTTACCTGCGGCTTATTTTCTGTTGAGCTATCTAAATGATAGACCAGAGATGTTTCTGCCTAAAAGGTTGTCTGAGTGAGTAATGCAGACCGGGATGTCGGCCTGGATAGCTCAGTGGTAGAGCATTGACCTTGTAAGTCAAAGATCCGGGGTTCGATTCCCGGTCCAGGCATTATTTTCACGCAGTCGGAAAAATAAAATTTCAATAAATATGATTTTCTTCCACAGTTAATTGTGTGATTTTAATAAAAAATTGTATTTCTCCCCCATTGTTTAATGGTGTTTTCCTTTACCTGCGGCTTATTTTCTGTTGAGCTATCTAAATGATAGACCAGAGATGTTTCTGCCTAAAAGGTTGTCTGAGTGAGTAATGCAGACCGGGATGTCGGCCTGGATAGCTCAGTGGTAGAGCATTGACCTTGTAAGTCAAAGATCCGGGGTTCGATTCCCGGTCCAGGCATTATTTTCACGCAGTCGGAAAAATAAAATTTCAATAAATATGATTTTCTTCCACAGTTAATTGTGTGACTTTAATAAAAAAAAAAAAAAAAAAATTACAATAGTGTCCGAAACTTTGCCAACCTTAATTCAAATGATAAATTTAGGGGCTCCTGGAATTCGAGGGCCCCAGATATGGCCCTGAGCAAAAGATAAGGGCAAAGGTTTTAAAAACACGGATACAAAAGACCAAATTAGTGAGACGGAAAATAAAGAAACTATTAAATATATCAACCTTACTTTCCGTTTTGGAATGAAGATAGAATTGATTGCATTATCACAGTTTCCTTGCAAGCGGCCCTGAATATACGCTATAAAGACGTCAACCATAAAAGCATATTTAAAAGAAGCAGGAAATTTTTTCATTTATTTTTCTATGTAGCGTTTTATTGTAGCATTTTTTAAAAGTTAGTTGGTAGTTAAGAAAACAAACCAAATAAATATGCTATAGGAAGTTTTTGACATTAAATGAAGGAAATTTAACTAGACTGCATCTAAATATTAGACAAGTATAACAAATTGATTCAAGGATATCTTGAGCAACAGACCTTGAAAATTATAAAGCATTTAGGTTCATAAATGTTTCAGGATTATATGGCTTCGAGAAACTGTTCAGAACTGAAATTGTTGTTACTCCAGTTAGTCGGTAAGGGGGCGTCCATTAATTACGTGAGGTGTTCAGGGGGGGGGGAGGGGGTCTATCCGAATCTCACCCAATCTCACGTGGGGGAGAGATGGAAAATCTCGGCAAAAATCAAGTAAAAATTTTTTCTCGCAAAAAAAAAAAAAAAAAAAAAAAAAAACTCTCTAAAATTGCGAGAAAATTGAGTTAAATTCTATTTAAGTAGTTTATTGTTCAATTTTATTACTGTGATTCTAGAATACGATCTATGCAATCTTAAAAACTAGTCTTAATTAGACTTCAATAAAATAAAAATAATAAACAAATTGTGTTTTTTGAAATAAATCCAACGCATTTACAGTAAAAGTACGAATTTTGAAAATCTCACGTGAGATTAGGCGAGGGGGGGGGGAGTCAAAAAATCGCCAAAACAGCCTCACGTAATTAATAGACGCCCCCTAATTAGTAAATTCAAAACATTTTGAATTTTAAAATGTTTTGAAGCATGATAAATAGAAAAGTTCTCGCAAGAAAGAAATGGAAAATACAACTGTACGATTTTGGACTCTCCTTTATTAAAAAGTGGAAAGTAATTAAATTTTTAGTTGCATATGCACTACAAAGTGTGCAGGGCTGATTGAGTATCTTTAATTTTCTTCTAATGAATATTTATTTAAAAAGAATGCTATGGGAGCAACTTATGAACTACTCTCTTGATATTTAAGCTTTCAATAGAATTTTCATTTAACATAAAATCTTTTTGTAAAAAAATAGAACCGACTCCAAAAATGAGCTACTATTCAAACAACAAAAAATGAAAGAAAATTGGCAGAAAATGGAACTGTAAATTGCGCCTAAAAGTATAAAATAATTTCCTTCGCGAAACAACCTATAACACTACAATTAATCATAACTTTTGAAGTCAGCGCAAAATTAAATAAAATTTAATTAGTTTCTAAAGGTTTGTCTTTAGATCGGTAGCAACAAATGCAATTGTCTTGAATGATCCATTTTCATGTTTCCTTTATTATTTTATCACTGTATACAATTGGTCCATTAGTAGCATCTACATAAAACAGTGAACATTCTTCACAGTGCGGTATTTGTGTTTCTACGAAGTTAGAGTTTCCTTTGCAAATTTGGTATAAATTTGATAACTAACATCCTTGATGGCTTTTGGATTTGACGATTAAAACGTAGGGCAAAAATATACACGCAAGATGTATATTTTCATAATATATATTGTACGAAGCGTTGTTTCATATTCTTGATTACTCTCTTGATATACCTTATCAAAATAATCATGATATCCCAAAGAAATTAAATATGTTTGCCAGATAATTTTCCTATTTTTCTTTCATCAAAGACTTCAGATACCAGCATCTTCGCCAATTTTGCTGCTTACGAAATCTTATTTGTTTTCTTAAATCAAAGTATTTTTCGGCTGTAACAATGTGAGATGTGTATTTTGAAGAGGATTTGATTTTTGTATTGAATAAATGTATCAATTTTTATTTAATTTTGCGCCGACTTCAAAAGTTATGATTAATTGTAGTGTTATAGGTTGTTTGGCGAAGGAAATTATTTTATACTTTTAGGCGCAATTTACAGTTCCATTTTCTGCCAATTTTCTTTCATTTTTTGTTGTTTGAATAGTAGCTCATTTTTGGAGTCGGTTCTATTTTTTTACAAAAAGATTTTATTTTTCTCTTTTTAGTGAAAACTTATTTGTATTGAAGAGCATCAGAAGACGTTCGACGGAAGTTTCACAAATCACAACTTCCAAGAAAAGTGACATTACTCAAAAAATGGTTTATGTGACTGAAAAATACATGAAATGCACCCAATGTGAACAAAAAAGTTGCATCTCCATCTAGTTAGCCACTCAAGTTATCCATACGAGAGACAGTTGTGCCAGTTTTATTCTAGTCAAGTTATTTTTAAGTTGATTTTTCTCAAATGCTGCATTTTTAAGTTGTGTCACATTTCTTGCCTTTATCGGATATGAGCAATAAACTGTCTATTGAACGAATACACGTTAAAAAGTCTTTAGAAATGTAAAGAACGGATAAGCTGTATTCGTAACCAAAATTTCTGTTAGGCATATATATTGAACTTTACAGTGAATACGTGTCACCCGCTGCGCTGGAAATCGCTCAGCTTAAAGTTCAAACAAAGAGCAAAATATGCATTGCAGCTGACGGACAGAAGTTTTAACATCGATACTTACTTACTGCTTTTACCAGTGTAGCTGCATGCGATCAACAGTTAGAGTGAGAACAGACTTTTGTGAGTATCCTGTAAAATGTTTATATATTAATGAAATCATAATGAAACCTATTTCAGACCAAGATCATTACGACAACAAAAATGTATTAAAATTGAATCATCTCTTACGAAGTTAGAAGCTAACAAATTTCAACAACAACAACGAGAAACATGGTTTGTATTGAGAACCTCTTCATTTATGAAGTTAAAACGTCTATGCTTTAATCGATGTGACCGTTTACAATAACCATACTTTGAATTTTACATAGCATAAATGTCACCTGCTACGCTACAACATAGGCAATGTCGTTCAAGTGTGCACAAAATAGGAAATTGTGAACAAACAAATGCACGTTTTAAGCGTTCTTTTTTTAGCATTAATGTCGAAACTATCTTTTCGTACTAAATCGATGATGCTCTGCAATTTTATAATTCACTTTTGTCCCCCGTCTTGAAACGTTTCCGAGATAGGATCGCTAACTCCACTCTTTTCTACCAGGTGGCGCTTTAGGCGGTTGAATCGAGTAGCACATGTTCACTTTACTATACCTACATACCACGTTTATGACTATAGCTGCAGCTGTTCAGCAGTTAAAAAAGTCGAGACTGACTTTTTTGGGCACCCTGTATTTTCTTTTGATCGCAAAGATCTTACAATGGGACCTATTTCAGACCAAGACCTTTACAATAAAACAAAAAGTATTAGAATCAGATCATCCGTTCAGAAGTTATGAGCTAACAAACAAAAAGAAAAGCAAAAAAACATACGTTTTGAATTGAGAACCTCCTCCTTTTTGAAGTCGGTTAGTTAGAGCACCTCTTACGATGATATAAGCTTACAAACAACAACAACAACACATAGCTCGAATTAAGAATACCCTCCTTTCTGAAGTTGGTTGAAAACGACTTTGCGCTAATCGATGTGAAGGCTTACAATAACAGTACTTTGAACCACAGAGTATACGTGTCATCCGCTACGCTGCAAAGTGTGCAACGTAGTTCAAGTGTGCACAGTGTAGGAAATTGCGAATAAACAACTGCACGTTTTAAGAGTTCTATTTTTAGCAATAATGTCTAAAAACTGTCTTTTCGCAGTAAATCGATGATGCTCTACAACTTCGTAATTAACTTTTCTCCCATCTTGAACCGTTTTTGAGATAGGAGTGCTAATTCCGCTGTTTTTCACCAGATGGCTCTTTATTTTCTTTAGATTGTAAAGATGTTATAATGGAACCTACTTCAGACCAAGATCTCTACAACAAAACAAAAAGTATCAAGTAACCGTATTTTGAACTATATAGCGTATGTCTCACCAGCTACGCTACAACGTGTGCAATGCAGCTCAAGTGTGTATAGTGTAAGAAATTGCGAACAAAAAATGCACGTTTTTAGCATCAATGTCAAAACTATCTTTTCGTACTAAATCGATGATGCTCTGCAATTTTATAATTCACTTTTTCCCCCTGTCTTGAACCGTTTCCGAGATAGGAACGTTAGCATAAATGTCTAAACTATCTTTTTGTACTAAATCGGTGGTACTCTTCAGCTTTGTAATTCACTTTTTCTTTAGAACCGTTTTCGAGATAGGAACACTAACTCCGCTATTTTCCAGCAGGTGGCACTGCAATTGGTTTAACCTTGTACTGCATGGCCACTTTTTTATACTTACACCCATTTATGTTACTATAGCTGCAGCCGTTTAGCAGTTAAAAGAGTTGGGACTGATTTTTTTGGGCACCCTGTATTTTCTTTAGATCGTAAAGATATTACAATGGGACCTATTTCAGGCCAAGACCTTTTCAACAAAACAAAAAGTATCAAAATCGGAGCATCCGTTCAGAAGTTATGAGCTAACAAACATAAAAAAAACATACGGTTTGAATTGAGAACCTTCCTTCTTTTTTGAAGTCGGTTAAAAATATTTATCCTTTTTACCTTCTTAATAAAATAATATGTGTGTGTGTAAGATTAATACACTTAAAAGCAAGTTTAAAAGAAGTGAAATCTATAAATCATAATGAATAGATTTCTTTTTTCTTTGTGTGTGTGTGCGTGTGTGTGTGTGTGTCTGAATTCGATCCACAAACACAATAATACACCAAAAACTATACAACAGTTTTTATGGTTTTCGATACATTTATTACAGATTTGAAATCTTAAAATTTCCTAAGTTTGCATTTTTTTTTTTTTTTTTTTTTTTTTTTTTTTCCCCCATGAATTTATGATTTTCAAAATGATTAAACTTCTACAGATAATTAATAAAGGACTTAATATATATATATATATATATATATTTCTTTTTTTTTTTTTTTTTTTCAAGTTTAGCAGAACCTACTTAAAAGAATTAGGGATGGGTTTTGAAATTTATTGATCACTTATTGAGAAAAAAATTAAAAAGGGCATGTCTATGTAAAAATTTGGAAGGAGGGAGGGAGAGAGAAAAGGGGGAAAAAATGAGAAAAAAATTAAAAAGGGCATGTCTTTGTAAAAATTTGGAAGGAGGGAGAGACAGAGAAAAGGGGAAAAAAATGAGAAAAAAAAATTAAAAAGGGCATGTCTATGTAAAAATTTGGAAGGAGGGAGAGAGAGAAAAGGGAAAAAAAAAAAAAAAAAACTAGTATGATGTGGTCAGCACAAGACTTTCTTCTATATAATTTTACACAAAATTCATGCAATACAAATTATCTATTAAATAAATTATTTTTCATTATAAATGCAGATGATTTTTATTTGACAGAATCATATCACTAAATGCCAATAACAAAGGTTGACTCAAAGGTTGAAACCTAGAATGACAAACGATACTCAAATTATTTAGCCCAGAAACACTCAATCTTTATTGTATCTTGAATCAGCTAATCAATAAAAATATATACAATTCGTTCACCTATTATCTGAATGACAAATGAACAACCAAACAAAAGATAACTTTGTAGTATATATGAAAACGTGTGGATAAGATTAAAATCTATGAAGTCAGGGGTAACCCCTGAACATTGAGTGTTATATATCTGTCTGTGTCTTGTGCATTTCTTTTTCTTTTCTTTTTTTTTTTTTTTTTGTAATCTAAAGGACATTTTTAACTATCTACTAAGAAAAAACTTATTACATGTTTAATTTTCTTCTAATGAATATTAATTTAAAAAGAATGCTATGGGAGCAACTTATGAACTTGATCTTTAAGTTTTCAATAGAATTTTCATTTAATAAAACATTTATCCTTTTCACCTTCTTAATAAAATAATGTGTGTGTGTGTGTAAGATTAATACCCTTAAAAGCAAGTTTAAAAGAAGCGCCGCCTAAAAATCATAATGTACAGATTATTATTATATATATTATTATTATTTTTTTTTTTTTTTTCGTGTGTGTGTATGTATCCCTGTATTTGATCCACAAACACAATAATGCACCAAAAACTATACAGCTGATTCTAGGTACAGTCGGTAACAAAAGTGTCCGAACACTAGCAAAAATTCCTATGTAAAAAAGTGCACTTCATACGGTTTTGTTAAATAAATTCTTATTGAATCATGTTCTTACACTGACTAAGAACAGGATTCGACAAAGATTTATTTAACAAAACCGTATGAAGTGTACTTTTTTTAAATAGGAAATTTTGCTAGAGTACGGACACTTTTGTTACCGACTGTAATTCATAAATATTGGTACCAAATTCCAAGTCAAATTATTTTGTGATGGTTATCAGAGTACATACGACACATGCAAAGAGAACTGAGTTTAAATAAGATGGTACCAGTTTCACTTCCACAACTATTAAGGGAGGCTTTTTAAAACGTGAGAAGAAAAAAAAAAAAAAAAAAAAAAAAATCCGCCGTATCACAAATAAAAAGTTATTTAAAACGTTTCTAAGTATACATACCATATTCTGTATATATATATATATATATATATATATATATATATGCCTGTGCAAAATCTGTATATATGATAATCAATAATATTAATTTACCATAAAATAATATGGAAAACATATAAGGAAAATTGAGCACTTCTATACAATTCTAGAATGTAATAAATTAAATTTACGATAAATACACTTATTATTATGGATGGAGAAAAATGGAGAATTGCAAAGCTTCGCCTATTGAGGAATCCTACTACTTTAAAAATTCTAGAACATGATAAAGCAAGTTTAATATGAAAATTGATACTTATGTTGTGGATGGAAAAAGATTGAAAATTGCATTGCTTCGGTAACCTGTTTCATCGCTGATTCTTAGATTAAGAGAAGGGTTGAAAATAAATAAATAGATAAATAAAAAGTTGAAATACTTGTCATCCTTGGAATAAAAAAAAATAAAAAAATCACAGGACACCCCCCCCCCCCCAAGAAAAAAAAAAAAAGTTTCAAGAAATTTGAAAATTATCTCAATGATTTTGTAAAGAAATAATTCTTTGAACAAATGTTTTTCATAATTAATTCCATTTTCTATAAAATAGTTCTGAAAATAATTTTTGTTTTGTATAAATCTAATCTCAAATATTGTGGGTGTGCTCTTTACAACGTTAGCTTTAAAAACAATTATTGCCTTTGATGAAAAATTAAATTTTCTCAGGTAGTGTTAAATAAGCAATTACTTCATGACCTTTATTTGATCAGTAGCTCAAACTACTATATTGCGGCCGTCACACGATTTTCTTCTATATTTTCCTATACAAATTCACACTGTACAAATTATTTATTAAAATTATTTTCCATGATGAATACAAACAAATTTTATCTCAGAAAAAAAAAAATATATATAGCGCTTAAATGTTCGAAGAAAGTCAATTTTGTGCCAACATACGTATTATTAAACTTTGTTTTAAATTATTACAGATCTTTGATTCAACCACTCTTTAAAGGTACTGACGAGCTCTTTTTAAAGGGGAGAGGAAGGGAAGGGCACAGCGCCTACTCATGGGGAATAAGAAAAAAAAAATTGCTTGACTATTACTATTTCACATATTATGGGGAATTGACACCACTGCCAGCAGCACCGAACCCAAAACATCGAAACCGCAAAATTAAACATACGAAAACAATTACATTATTTTTCCGATATTGTCGTTAAAAAAAAAAAAAAAAAAAAAAAAAACTTTTCATCATTATAAACTTCTATTATGGTTTTGGGGAAATTGTATCAGAGTCAGGGTTGGTTTTTGCCCGACCCAAAAAACCCAGGTGGGTTTTTTCAATGAAACCCGCTTGAAAAAACCCAAGAAAAAAGCAAAAGTGGTTTTTTCTTAAATCCTTGTTTAAAATTGTACTTTTATCTAACTTCAATGAACATACAAATATAAAACAAATATTATATATTTTATCAGAACATGAACAAAGAATTTTCAAAAATATTAGAGATGCTCAAGCTGCTCTACAGGGAAAAAATCCTTAAAAATACTCCATGAAAATAATATTAATAATAATAATGATTATCTTATTAAAACAAAATAAAAAATTATATTAAACAAATAAAAGCAAGGAAAAGCAAAGTTGTTTGTCGATATAAAAAAAATCTGTGGGACTCGAGGAATATAAAATATAAATAAATAAAAATTTTAATTCTAAAAATTTTCTGAAAACTTTATCAGTGCAACACTGTTATATAATGTAGAGGGACAATAATAAAAAATATTTTATGAAAATCTATTGATTATGAAATATTTAATAAAGCAACATTAAATGATTATTAAAATCCAATTTTTTGTTGTAAAGGGCAGATAAACAGAATTTTAGACAGGGTTGGGTTTCTTCCGGAAGAAACCAGTTTCTTCCAGGACAGTGGAAGAAACTGGAAAAAGCTGGAAGAAACTGGAAGAAATGGAAGAAACCGGAAGAAATGGAAGAAACCAACCAGAAGACAAAACAGATGTTGAAATTAAAATTTGTGAACTATATAAACTCAATGCATAAATATAATGTCAAATCTAAACTATAATCCAATTAATATTAAAAATATTTTTAGAAAAATAAGTTATTAGAGAACAAAAACAAATATATACAGGTGATGGGTTTTTACTTTTCAATGCTAATATTTTTAGAACTTTTTGCATATAACTTTATCTCGCATTATTTATACATTCAAAAAGTACAAGTGATAATAAATACAAAATTTTTAGCCTTTTTTTTTTTTTTTTTTTTTAAGGATACAACTTTTTTGTATAAACTCAAAGCTGGTACCCAATGAACTGTATCAATAAAGTAAAATACCTACTTTTAAACTCTCCTGCAAGTTCTCTAGTATTAAAAAAAACCTCTCTAACTCTCAAAAGTTTTATCCACAGGTTGTGTGGATTATAGGAATTTGCAGATTAGAGATCATTGCCTTTGTTTACAGTTTTCTTTTGCAGATACAAAGTCAGTTATTATTAATTCATAAATAGACATCAAAATAGAAAGACAATTTCTAATAAATTTTAGAATAAAATATTTCTTCGATATTAATAAAACTAATGTATCACATTTATATATGATGGAAAGTAATTTAAGCATATTTAAATAATAGTTACCAATAAAATGCAGACAAACATATTTAAAAAATACGAAACAAAACATTTTTGTAAGTACGGAAATAATATTCATCACTGATTATTTTTAATTTTGTTAAACATTGATGTAATAGTGGTTTGTTTTAAATTTTTCATTTACTTTCCTGACATTATTTGGATTGACTTAGCATTAGTCTGTATGAATTGGAGGATAATAAATACAAGAATGTTACTCTCTCTCCCCCCACCTCCTTCAATTGTGTTTCAAAGCAAGCATTAAGCTAAAAATTTGATTTAAAAAAAAAGGTAAAAATGTGAATTATTTTTTAAATATGAGATGTAAATTTCTTTTACATTAAAAAATCAATTATGGATTAGAAGGATTTGCAGATTAGAGGGAGTTCACTGTACTGTATATGACTATAAGGAAAATAAACTTTTTAATGACATTTTGTAACACAGTAATTATTGCATACTGATTATTTTAATTAACTGGAGGTTTGTTAAGAGCTGTTTTATCAGAAAGTATAAGCAAGTGATCCAAACTATTTATTACCAGTTAAAGAAATAAAATTGTCTAAATTATAAAACTTTACACTGTTTAAATTGAAATTGATTTTTTTTACTGGATTTTGAGTATTTTTGAACGCGATAATCTGATACCGAAGTTCACTTTGGTAAAAATCTCATAATTATTAATTAAATATGTAATTAAATTTTTATAGGTATAATTAAAGTTACTTAAAAATGTTTATAAGATAAATGCATCCATTGTAGCTTACAAATCTGCAATTTATGGGATAAATTTTTAAGAAAAACAGTTTCTTCCATTTCTTCCACTTGGAAGAAACCTGTTTCTTCCGGCCGGTTTTTTCCATGGTTTTTTCCGCGGTTTTTTCCACCTTGGAAGAAACTTGCCAACCCTGATTTTAGAATATTTAAAATACAATTATTTAATTTTTAAAAAATTCTTTATAACTTAATTATAAAAAGACTTAACAGGGTTGCTACACAAATCAGGAGAAAAAATTCCCTGAGTTTTCCCTGTCCCTTTTAGAAGTAAAATAGATGACACACAATTATGCAGCATTAGAATGTTCACAAGTTAATTGAACATATTTAGGGTATATTAATTGTATTAACTTATTATAGTTGGGGAAAAAACATAACTGATTCATTGTAAAGCACTAAAATTTTTAAAAATATTTGATTATGAAAAAAATTTTCTATGTTTTTCCAAAAAATTTCAAAATTCCCTGAATTTTCCTTGTTTTTGCAATAATTTTCGAAATTTCCCTGAGTTTTCCAGGTTTTCCCTGTTTTCCAGGTGCTGTAGCAACCCTGCTTAAGATATTAAAATTATTATTATTTTTTTTTTTTTTTTTTATTGTAATGAGTATTTAATATTTAATTTTTTTAATTATCTTATTGTGAATGATATACTTAATGTTGAAAAAAAGAAGAAAGAAAATAGTCCTGAAAACTCTGATAAAACCCAAAAAACCCTGATAAAACACGAAAAAAACTACTGGGCTGGGTTTTTTTTTCTGGGAAAAAAAAAAAAAAAAAAAAAACAGGTTTTTTCCAACCCTGATCAGGATCAGAGTACAATTAATTCTAAAAAATCAAAACCGCGATTTCAAATATCGTTTCATCGAAGGTCTCGTCAATATATCTAACCAAAAAATCCCCCGCACACAAACTTTTTTTTTTTTTTTTTTTTTTTGTAGGGGGGGGGGGGGGGGTGTTAAAAAAAAAAAAAAAAAAAAAAAAAAAAAAAAAAAAGAACGATATTAGAATGAGTTTCAGACTTTGTTGCCAACCGCACCCCACAACCTCATAATTAGTGAATGAACTCAAAAAAACACGAAAGACACAAACAGAAGGGATGTGGCAAAGAGAAAAAGAAAAAAAAAAAAAAAATTCTTCATCGATTTTTGCTCCAAGGGTTGTCATGGAGAACAACAAGCCTTCTTGGATTATTCATTGTGATGTATAATGCATAGTAGTACATATATACAAAAGAAATTTGGGCGAAAGAAAAATAAATAAAAAATAAATAAAAGGTGCACACAAAAAGCATCGAGGCATCTAGCAACGGTATCAGCGTGAATATTAGATTTTTTTTTTTTGCTGTTATCTCGGAAGCAGATATAATCAGTACGAGCAAATAATAATAATAATGAAATATTTTATAAAGGATGAACGGTGATAAATATTGTAAATTGCACATGTCTACGGATGCGTGGAATTTTTAATAGCGCTTATTAATGTACTCAACCTAACAACAGAGCTCAAAACGCAATCAGAGAAAGAAAAGAAAGAGAAAAAATCTGGCGTGAAACAACCACACGACTTCCATTACCCACTATTAAACGTATTACATGCATTTTTGAGAGATAATGTGATCAGAAAACATAAAAGTGACCTAAAGAAGTAGAAACCTAAAATTTTTGCCGATAAGAGAAACTTATAAAGACATATAAAACGAAGCTTACCTATAGCGAGGTAAAAAAATAAGAGAAAAAAATAGTAGAGTTATTTTTTGAAACACAAATTTACGAGATTTGAAGATGACCTACCTAAGCAGAAAGACTGTTAATTTTCCTCTAATAACCACGTAATACACGAGAAAGAAATGGATTTATATAACAATTTTAAAGAAAATCGTTAGAGTCGCTTTTGAGACACCAACTTTTACAAAAAATCAATTATTGACCGGAAAACAATAATTGCATATAAAAGGATATTTAAAAGTGAGTTAATAGAGCGAGTTTGAAAAAAATCCGTACAGCCGTTTTTTAAAGAACGCGCTTGCGAGACCTGAAATTGAGCTATTTATACAGGACGCCTATCAATTTTCCTGAACTAACCAACTATATCAATCGAAAGGACATTTAATAGAGTGTTTATATAGCAAATATGAAGAAAATCGTTAGAACCGTTTTTGAGATACAGACTTACGGTCCCACTTCCGGTCTCCGATGTTCCACTTCCCGTTTTTCAATTTTCACCAAAATTTGGAAAATTCATCTATACACCAGACCTGTCTTAATTCGGAAGTTTTGTAGTTCTATCTTTATTAGTTTCGGAGATATGATAGCCAGAAGATTCCACACATACATACACACACACTGACCAATTGCCCAAAACCATTTTTTTGGACTCAAGGCACCTTAAAACGTGTAAATCAGGTGATATCTCAATATCGAATTTTTGGATCAAATACATACTTCCATTACCTACGGTAGTAGGGTAATGGAAGTAAAAAAAAAAAAAAAAAGACAAACTAGATTTAAAAAAAAAAAAAAAAAAAAATTAAGTTTGAATAATTACTGCAGTTCCAAAAAAAGTATTTCAACCCCTTTATCCATCCTCTTTCAAAAAATATAAATCTTCTATATAAATAAATAGAAGTGTCTGCGCTCTGGAGCTCCAGCTATTGATCGCAGATCTGCAAAACTTGGCAGCGGGGTAGCTTGGACTAAAGATGTACCGAGTACTCGGTATATACTCGGTACTCAGGTTACTAGGTTAATTTGCCAAGTACTCGGTACTCGGCCAAATTCGGACTAAATATTTGGCCAGTACCGAGTAGTTGTAAGAATTTCATTATTTTTATGCATTATTAAAAGAAATGTATTAATAAGATATATTTACGAATAATTAAACGAAAAAATTGTGAAAATATAAATACAGAGTTATTATAATCAAACTTTTACTGTAAACAGCTTTCTGCATTTAAAGTGGACGAGTAGATTGCCACCAAACTTGGTATAGAAATTATTCATGATGTGAGTTTGTCCATTTTAAATATAAGAATTTAATTATAATCATCTTGTATGTATGTAATATGCAATTTTTTATATAAACTTAGTACATAAAACTGTATCTCAAAAACAGACAAACATAAAATATTTTACAAAAAAAAAAAGAACTCTTTTATAATATTTACACAAAACTTTAGTTACACATTTGTGCAGATAAAAGTAAGACACTTTAAAACTATAAGAAAAGATTGATTTCGAATTAAAAAGTAATTTAAAAAAAAAAAAAAAAAAGTAAATAAACTAATATGATATTCAAATATATTTTAAAAATCAAATTTTTTGTCTTGCAAATTATGGCCCAAAACCACCTACCTTTTTACATTTCTAGAATCTGAAGATTAATGAAACCTATCATGTTTGAAATGATAAAATATTTATTTTATGCATATAATTATATAATATTTATAAAATATTTATTATATGCATTCATTAAGAATTATCTGAGGATGATAATTTTGTATCTAAGAAAATTTTTAAGGATAAAATTATCAGTTAATATGGTTTTAGTAATCCACTAAGCCGAAACTATAAAATATAGTAACAATGAACCTAGTAGTGTATATACACTACAAAAGTTCTAAACACTTCATGAAAACATGCTGTTTGCTATTTAACTAAACATTGTGTTCAAAAGTTTTTTTTTTTTTTAAAGATGTGCAAAATTCTTTATAATGTACATAAAATATTCTTTCATACAACTATTCGGTACTCGGTTACTCGGCCAAAGTACTACTCGGTGCAGCACTAACTTGGACTCTGAAGGAGTGCACCTTATCGGGATTTTTTCAATTTTCGATTTTGAATTTATTTATTTTTTAATTTTATTCACTGATTTTTCTGTTTCATTTTCTTAGTTTATTTTTTCACATAGTGTTTATCGAAAAAATATTGCAATATTGGTAAAAAGGTTTAAACTGATTAAAATTTAAGTTAAATTAAAATGTATTTGTCTTTTGTTTATTTAATTCCTTTGAAAGGAATGCCTTTTATTATTATTATTATTTATTTATTATATTGGTCGGAATCAAATGGTAATATAGTAGAAAAAGCGAGAGCTATAAAATATGTGGTGTCAAATCTAAAGTACTTAATATGTGCCGAGATACAGCCATCTGTAATGTTTATTTTTTGTACCTTTAAATACAGGTAAACACTTGACTGCTGTTTATCTTTAATCATTTAACACAGTAACCAAACAACAAATAGATGCTCTAACCATTGAGCCACCTCATACTAATTTACTAAATTTAGAAAAATAATTTTAGCAAATACAACAACAGTCAACTGCTTAACTGAACAACAACCGGTTAATCGTATAGTGGTCAAAAGTAAAAAAAAACTTTTATTTAAAATTTTCCTAGCACGCGTTGTGATAACAACTTCAGCCCAAACAGGTCATATAAATTAAAGCCGGAACCCCCAAGAGAGAGAAAAAAAAAAAATATCTTTTTATTTTACCTTTTAAAACAAGTTGGTGAATAGACTAAAATTTACCATTAATCATAAAACCCTTTAACCCAAATTAAATTTGCAGTTTTATGACACATGCTCAAGGTTAATTATCTACAAACTTAAATAAATAAAGCAATTCATCTCCACATTCCTAACTTGCATAACTCCAAAAGATCCAGAATAATAAAATTGTAAATCTTTACAATTACAAGATCTAGTAGAGATCATATAAGTTATTTCACCAGATGAAAATTACTTTGCAAAACATTGAAATGTACTAATTAAAAATTATGATGTAAGATATGAAAATTTTTACATTAACCAACAAGCACAATCTGGAAGAATTCAATTGTAAAATCAGTATGCAAACATTTAATTAACCAAATTATTGTACCCCCCCCCCAAAAAAAAAAAAATAAATAAATAAATAAATAAAAATGCATTTCAAGTGATGTGAAACGATCTAGCGCTCGAATTAAAAAGATAATTAGACTGACCTTTTTAATCCCTCCAAATTTATATCGAATTTTTAATCTTACGATTTCTTTTCATCATTATTTATGAAAATAAAAAACTGTTTAGAATTAAAATGTCATAATAGCTTATGACAAATCTTTAAAACCGTAGTTCTTGAATAATAGCAGTTTTTGTCGTCCGAAAAATACCCAAATTGAAGTGCCCAGAAAAGACGTTGCTTCAGGCACTAGGAACCCAGACCCGATGCAGCACGGGCAGAAAAACGCTACCGCATACATATCAGTTCAAAATTAAATTTAATAACACTTTTGAAAGTAAATTAAAAATATAAAGTGAGGTCTCAATAATTGTCAATTATTAAATGTAGAAAAGACAAATTCACATACATTTTGAAAAATATTTCATCAGCATCATTCTATAAAACAAATCTAATTTTTTTCTTTTCATTTTGCGACTGAAAGTGTATTACGTAAGAGTATGTATGTTTCTTAGATGTATGACTCAGGGCTCCAGCGTAACTGGAGAGTATTATGCTAACCTTATAAACCAACTAAAAAAAGCAATTAAAAGAAAACGCCGCAGAAACTGACCAGAGGAACCCTATCTTTGCATGACAATGCACTACCCAGGTAGCACGTAACGTTGTTATAGCGTTGAAAATAAGTCTGAACAGTTAAAAATTAGTTATAACAACGTTTAAATAACGTTATGTGCTACTGGGGTAGCGCACATTTCCAACGTTGTTCGAGTTAAACTGATCACCCTGGGTTTCCAAATGGTCCATTATCCTCCCTATTCACCTGACCTAGCCCTTTCTGATTATTTTCACTTGAACACTTGAAGTAGCAACGTTTAGAGGACATTTCTAAAGCCCAAGATGTTGCTGAAAGCTAGTTTCAGGAAAAACTTTTTATTTTTAATGGTCTATAAATGTTAGAACAACACTGTAAAAAAAATGTATCAGTCTCCAGGCAGACTATGTTGAATAAATATATAGTTTCGCAGCTGCGACTTCTTTCTTTCTGGGTAAAGCCAGGAACTTTCCAACCTCTCTCGTAGATGTAGACAGTGAAACCTCTCAAGTTGGACACCCCTATAAGTAGGACGCTTTTTCTCGGAACGGAATGTATCCATTAACATTATGTCTAACCCCTATAAGTTGGACACCTCTCTAAGTTGGACACTTTTTCTTGGAACCGTAGGTGTCCAACTTAGAGAGGTTTTACTGTATATATATATATATATATAGGTACTAGCAGACCCGGCCACGCGTTGCTGTGACTAAGTTATACGTTGAATTATACTGCTGTAAACTATTTAGTACAGTCAAATTATTATTTACGAACAAAGACGAAAACGTTGTAGCCGATGTAAAAACCCACAGGGTTGAGATTTGAAACTTAGGTCAAAATTTGGAAGCGATTGATAAAAATTTTCGTAGTGTTGATATTAAGCACAAATTAATTTTATTGTAGGGTCCTATAAATTTTAATGGAGAAGTGATATATATTATTTCTAATGCTACTTTGGATAAAATTGCTAAAATGACTAATATATAAATTAAATTCTATTAAAATTCTATTAAAATAAAAGTATAAAAGAAACAGACGATTTTAAAATCAATTTTTATGGAGGAGTGAAATATAATATATGCTATAATGGATAATTTTACTATAAAATGACCTCATCATTTTAAATATTTTAAAGAGGGCAACAGCCGTAGTTATAAAAAGGAAAACAATAAGGCTAAACCAAAAAAATAAGTAAATTTGATAAATATTTTAAAACTTTAAAATTGGAAATCTTATGAAATATTGGCCTTTTAAAGCAAATACATGTATCATTTTAAATAGAAAAAGATTTTGGAAAAGTTTAGTGTATTTTAACGAAGTGATGAGAAGTTTTTGAGTATGTTAAAATTTTAATCGTAAATTCAAGTTAATAAAGATGGGAAACATTGAGGATTAAGATAAGAATAATTATAAGATTTAAAAAAAAAAAAAAAAAAAACTTTTTATATACCATGCTTTTAAATTTTAATATACAAATAATATACTAATTAAAAGGGAAATGATGAATATTCTATCATAGTTTGAAGTCAAATTTGTTTTCAAATGTCTAAATAAAATATCTGATGTAAGATACTAATATTTTGCAGCGGAATAGATTTCATTTCTGTCATCCTTGGCGAAAAAAAAAGAATATCACCAAATTATCTGGCGAAAATATTTAATTCCTTTCAAAAATCATGGTTATTTTAACAACTTATATTAAAAGAGTAATGAATAATATGAAACAATATTTCGTACAATACATATTACATGTCATGCATACGAACAATGAATAATACATATTACATTTCGTACAATGCATACATCTGGCATGTATATTTTCGTGTTACGCTTTTGATCGCCAAATAATAATAATAATAATAATAATAAAAGCCAAGGGCGACAGAGTTTTGAAAATTTAAATTAAAATGTTGTCAATTTGACAGCAAAATAATTCAATCTAACACCCGCGATAACTAATACATATCTATACCCAAATATAAGGATTAAAATCGGGAAATAAATTTCCTCGATTTTTAATCATTTCTTACAAAAAATCCAGTGGGCAATTAACATAGGAAATCTTTTTCTTGGCTGCACAGACGGTCAGTGAGTCACACTTCGCTTGCGTATAGAAACCATAGATATAGTATAGCATATATAGAATAGAGTGATCATTGGGGAGAAAAAAGTTATTCCTTTTCATTTGGGAAAAGACGACGTTTTTACCAAAATATGGCCGTCTTTCCCCGAGTGAATACACACGGGAATAGATACTAATATTTTAGCAAATAAAACTTATGAATAATTTATTTGCTAAAGGGGAATGGAAGACTCCAGATACAGTTTCAAATTCATATTTCTTTCTTTCTTTTCTTTTTTCTTTCTTTCTTTTTTTTTTTTTCAATACCACTTAATGGCTGTTTCCAAAGCTTTTATTTTTTTTTTTTTTTTTCGGCATCAAAAATCTTTGTACGATAACATGGGGATGAGAGATCGATATATATTACTATATCTATGATAGAACTACATTAGCACTTTATCAATGTGTATAAAATCTTTAAATTGATTATGACGTCAATTTTCGTGAGATGCATAATTTAACTTTTTATAATTTTTTAACGTTCACGTTTGATTAAATGTATTTATTTTTATGTCGAAAGGAAATGAACTCGTATTTTTTTTTTTTTTTTTTTTGGCAACAATTAAATTAATGGAACTCACAGATATTTTGGAGCAACTTTAATAAAGGTCTATAATTAACAAATAATTGCAATAAAACAATATTGTGACAATAAATTGAGATAAAAACTATCCTATCTCTCAAGTTGGACCAAACTGCACACAGTGTGCAAAATTTCATTAAAATCGGTTCCTTAGTTTTTGAGTTTACCCCGGACAAACATCGTGACACGTAATTTATATATATATACAGATATATATATTAATTTTTAATATTTAATTTTGTAGCTATAGTGCAAATAACACTGCGCTTGAAAAAAAAAAAAAAAAAAAGAGCCCTGATACCATTTTTGCTGATTGTTATGTAAAATAACCTCCATTTTGCCTCAATCATACACCGTTTTCTTGGGACGACACTCCCTCCCCCAATTTTTATCACTGTTCGGTCATTTTATGGCTATAAATTTGATTTGGAGAATAGAAAAGTACTATAATTTTAATTCTTAAAAACAGAAAAAATATAATAAATAATAATATTAATTGATTAATAAAATATAATAACGTAATTTATAATTTCAGTGGCAAATCCCCCCCCCCCAGCTCTTCATAACATATTTAACAGTTAAAATAATCCTTTTCTCCCCTACAAACCAAAGTGATAGCCACAAAATTACCGAAAAATAATAAAAATGGGCATCCCCAAAAAACGGTGGGTGATAGGGCAAAATGGGCGTCGTAATCGGATTCAGGAGGTCATTTTACATAAGAATTTGCAAAAATGGTGTTGGGGCCGATTTTCATGTACAGCAGTGTAATTAGACTAGTTATTTTTAATATAAAGACCCTGCTTAACGCTGTTTCATTTAGCGCTGTTTCGGTTTAGCGCTCTTTTATTTCAACCCGGGGATTCCCCGAAATTGTGCGCGCGCAGCGCTAGGTTTCCAAATAACATATCCGAAACAGCGTAGTTGTGTTTCTTATTTAGTGCGGTGCTGTACGGACGCATTTTTATTTTTATACGGACGCATTTTTACGGACACCTCGTTTAGCGCTGTTTCGCATTACGCTCTACTTTGATGGAACGTATCCCCCGCGTTAAGCGGGGTCTTACTGTAATTTTAATTAATAATTAATTCCCTGAAATCTATGTTCAATAATATATATAACCGTATTTCGTGAAATACAATTTTTAATTCAGTTTCTCATATAATGTAAAATGAATAATATATACATATATATATATACTGCGGGTCAGAAGCTGCGAGTTCGGGTCGGGTTAAGTGTCGGATGTCAGTCAAGTTTACTCGTCCCGCGCAAGATTCAAGTACACATCTTTAAAAAAACATTTTTGCTTTTTTCGATAGCACCTACCAAATTTTTGCAACAAATGTTGTTCTCGTGTTCTGCTCTGCACAGGGTTCCCACTCAATTTAAAATATAAAATTCCCTGACTTTTCCAGGTCTATTTTTAGAAAGTTCCAGTCACAAAATTTGGTTTGCGACATAAAAAATAGCTCACGGTATAAAACAGAACATAGCTCGCGACATAAAAGACAACATAGTAACGTGACTTGCAATATAAATTAAATGCTCAAAAAGCATTTTCCAGGTTTATATCATCATTTTTCCATGTTTTTGAGCAATATTTACCATTTTCCCTGATATTTCCCTGACTTTTTTCAGCAATTTCAAATGCCCTGACTTTTCCAGGTTTTCCCTGTTCTCCCTGACCCGTGGGAACCCTGCTGCACTACAATAGCATGTCTTCAGTACTTTGGAATTCGTCAACACTTCGATATATAGAGAATTTTCATATACAGAAGTTCGATATACGGAGGTTCCACTGCATATATTTTCTTTCTTTCTTTCTTTTTTTTTTTTTTTTCCAAATAAAAAATTTATATAGAAATTTTAAAATATTTGTTTTTAATAAAAACGTTTACATTTTACAAAACTGAGCCCATTAAAACTAAAACTTTATTCGACCCCTGACTTTATCCTTAAAATATTTTTCCTAGATAAATAAAGGAGATATGCTCAATATTTAAATTGGGCCTCGAAAGATGACAAGGTGAAGTTATTCCGGAACTATTTTCGCAACTTCGAGAATTTCTATGCATCTGAAATGAAATTTTGGATTTTTCATGAATCCTTAAAGTAGAAACTTGGAATTCCAAAATTTTGCAGGGAAAATCGAAAAATGCATAATATGTAAATCCATTTTTGCTTTTTATTTATTTATATATTCGTGCCAGTGAAAGACTGTATTGTATGTGAGAATACATAATATATAGTACTTTAACATGTTTTTACTACTCAGTGAATTTTAATTAAATGGTTATCGTGACAATAACTTTATACGTAATACATCTCATTTTAAATTTCATTGTTGGTATTTTCATCTTTCTTTCATTTGCTGAGTATTGTAAAGGAATTAAATTATTCATTATATATATATATATATATATATATATATATATATATATATATTTCCTAACCCCGAATATATATATATAATATAATATAAATAAAAAAAATTAAAAGTTCGTTAAGAATAGCAAAAATAAAATTTATATAAATGAATGCTTTTGTCTTTCATTTTCTTTAAATAAATGAAAAAGAGAAAATACATGTATATGTGCGAAAGTGCGCGTGCGTGCACTTTAAGTGATAACTAAAGCATAAATCATTTTTCAAATTAAATTTAAGATTTATATATTTAAAAGAAAATATTTTAATATTTATTTATTTTTGTAAAAGTAATCAGTTTTCAAAAAAATTTGAAAGAAAATATATAAAAATATTTTTTTTTCTTTAAAGTAATACAGAGAAAAAAGTTAAAAAAAAAAAAAAAAAAAAAAAAACTGAGTTTTTAATTTTAAAATAATTTTCAGTTCTTTCGGATAATTTAAAAAATAACAAATACACTCGTTTTCAGCAAAATTTAGATTTAAATTTAATAAATAAATTTTAAAACCGACTCTCAATTGATTTTCTTCATAAAAATCTTTTTTTTTTTTTTTTTTTTTTTTTTTTTGAGTAAAATTCAATTTAAAAAATCGAAGGAGGGAGAAAAAATAAAATAAAAATAAACAGATTTTTAAAGATAGCTAAAGAATGTAAAATAATATAAAATTGCATAATTAAAAATGCACATATACTACAAATAATTGAATTGATTGTCATATATATATATATATATATATATATATTATAACTATCCCTGATGGCAAAACAAAATCGGTTTTCGAATAAATTTTTCAATAAAAAGGTGAAATAAATATAATTTATATGCGATACACATTTTCTGTTCAATATATCCTCTAGAGAAATGCAAATTATATGCTGCCAATTTTTTGGGGCGAAATGTGATGCGTTAACAAAAACAGCCAGTCCAAATTTTCAATGAGCATCGATTTAAGTTTAAAATCATCCTAGCGTTAGTCCTGTAGCATAGCAGTCCCGTATAACAGGATCAATGTGAAAATCATACACACGCTAAGGGTAAAAATATAGAAATAATTAATAAAGAGATTCGGAGTACAAGAGAATAAAAAAAATCCTTTCACACTTTCCATCGATTTTTCCGGGAAATTCGCTAGAGAGAAAACTAAGAGGTGGGGGCCCGTGTGCCTGGATTATTCAGTGCCACATGAATGATGCATAAGAGAAGAGTTCTAATTTATTCAGCAGGCGCGCGTGCGTGGCAGCAGATGCGCCGGAGAGGCTAAAAAAAAAAGGATTACAGCGGCCTGACGTCACTTGAGGTGGACTTCAGTTGAGGGATGGAGAGAGAGAGTAGCAAGTGAATCATGTGGAGAATGAAGCATGACAGCACTGGAGAAGGAGGATTCAGAAAAGCCCTTGGCTGCTGGTGTATTGTGTATTGCACATCATAGGAATATCGATGTTAATCTTGAAAGCAGAACCATGTATTGCCAATGGAAAATCCCAAAGTTTCAGTCCACAGCTGATAATATTCGTCAGAATTTAATAAAGGACAATACATATCAATATTAACTGAACCAATAATACAAAAATTATATTTGTTTAAAAAATTATC
This sequence comes from Salticus scenicus, assembly GCA_963930645.1. Taxonomy (NCBI): domain Eukaryota; kingdom Metazoa; phylum Arthropoda; class Arachnida; order Araneae; family Salticidae; genus Salticus; species Salticus scenicus. Next base: position 285,346,916 of record OZ005655.1, read on the forward strand.
GATATTTTTTTTATTTTTTCTGGAGAAAAGATAAATCTATGCTAACACAAGAGGATTCAAAAAAGCACTTTGTTGTTTAGTAAAATTACTATACACCATAGGATTATCGACATTACTATTGAAAGTGATTCCATGTACCGCGAATGAAAAAAAATCACAAAGCTTTAATCTGAATCCCAGCTGGTAATTCTCGTCGGAATTTAATAAAAGATTAAACATCTTAATATCAATTAAACCAATTATTAAAATCAATATGATATCGTATCAATATTTGTTTTTTAAAAAAATGATGTTTTTTCTTGAGAAAAGTTAAGTTTATGACTGCACAGGAGCAGGATTGAGAAAAGCATTTGCTACTATGCAGGGCTAGCAGTCGTTAGTTGTATTTTGCGACTAAATATTTCATTTTGACGATTACAATTTTATATCTCTTCACATTGACGCTTAATATTCTTTTTTTCCCTTCAGTGTGCAATTATAACGTGCAATGAAAATAAATCCATTAGCAACAGGGTTGGCAAGGTTTCGGACACTATGGTAAAAAACACGATATAAACCATGGTTTTTACCGTACTGTCCAAAACTTTAGTGTCTTAAACTGTCCTAAACTATATTTTTTAGTAGAATTATATTTTATTAAAAATTATGTAAATATTTGGAAAATGTACAAAATTGTTATTATCATTGTTGTTGCTTTGTAACATTTTCCACTATTTTCTATTAAGTTCTAATAATATGTTCAGTGACAGATACTTATCACAATCATAAATTATAATATACAAAAGCAAAAATTTATTACTGAAGCTTTAATGAAAAAATGTGGATAATTGTATCTCAAACATTGATATTTATAATATTTACGCACACACATACACTTAAAAGAGAACAAAATAATAGAATCTATTATAGTTTATATATATTTACAATAAATCATCTTGAAATAAAATATTAAAAATGCGCATCTACTCAAACATATTTTATTTATTTTATTTTTGAATAAATGAGGAATTATATATGCAAAAATATTAAATTGTATAAATGTTAATGATTTTTTTTTTTTTTTTTTTTTTTTTTTTTTTTTGGGGGGGGGGGGGCATATCTGCCATTTTTGAAAATGCATAGACTTTATTGCCTTATTATGACTTTTATATTTTATTTATTTTTGGTATCTTTTAATCTGTAATTTACTAAAGAATTTTTAATAAAATAACTTTTAGATATAATTTCTGTAAAATATTGGATAGGTAGGTTTTTTGCAAATAAAAAACAAATTGACAAACTATTCATTTTAAATATTCTATCACATTTTTTATTGCAAGAAAATTTTTTAAGTCATTGAAATTAAAATTTTTTATAGCTATTATTTTATTGTAAGATTCTTTTCACTTAAAAAAGTCCAAATTTTCAGTATAAAATACTTTTAATTACTACTAAGAATGTAGGGAACACAATTTCTTATAATTTTAGGTTTTAGAGACTTTAGGGCAGTTCTGTACAGTTTTAGACAGTTTAGGACACTTTCGGACGGTAAAAACTACCTGTCCTTTCCAAAACCAGTTTTTCAGACGTCCTAAACCCCAACCCTGATTAGCAACACAGTAGAATTAAATTCCCAACTTCCTTATAAAAATATTAGCACTAGCACATTTTTAAAATGAAAAAACTAACTAGATAAAGTAATTATAGTTTATGTACAATATTTTTCTTTGTGTAAATAGCAATTTTAAGATGGCACCTTAGTACAAACATAATGGCAACTAAGAAAACAATGTTAGTTGTCATTTGGCACCCAACTCTTGCTGATTCTAATTTCGACCCCTGATTGTATGTTATAAGAATATCAACATTTCAGTCTTGGAAGCAGTTTTATGTTTTGCGAATAGAAAAATCCCAAAGCTACAATCTGAGCCACAACTCGTAACTCTCTTCAAAATTTAATAAAGGATGGAACGTCTCAATATTAAATGAACCAAATACTAATATATATATAGTAATATAATATTATCAGTGCAAAAATTTGAAATTTAAAGATGATTTAATTTCAGTATTCAAACAATTATTCTGATCAAAAACGAAGACCACCCAAATCAAACAAAAAAAGAAATAAAGTAAAATCTAAATGAATTACAGCAAATTGGAATAAGAAAAAAGCATTATTTGCACTCTAACGTTTTCAAGGGCATGGTAGAATGCAAATATGCTAAAAAATGGATGTTTTTCTGTCACAAAGAAAGCAAAAGCTAAGAATTTCTTTGTTCACAGGCCCGAAACATCCATAGTAAAACCAGAAAAAAAACGAAGATCAAAATAAAACACCTCACTAAAAATGATAATCCAATAACCATTTAAAAACGTAGATCAAAATTAACTCACCACTACAAATAATAATCCAAAATTACTTAATATATATATTGAAAAAATTCTAACAATCAACATCATCGAAACTTTTAATGATATCATTCCAATATTTATTTAATAATAATAAAAAAAAAAAAAAAAAAACCTGTATATTGATGCTTTTTTATCCATAAAAAAATAAGATATATATATATATATATATATAAATTCACGAAAGCCCTCGCTGATTAGTAAGAGTAATGTATAGTACATGAATATTAAAAGCAGTTTTATGTATTGCGAATGCAAAAATACCAAAGCTTCAAGCTACACCATGGCTAAAAATTCTCATCAGAATTTAATAAAAGACACAACATCTCACAATTAATTGAACCAATTTAATCGATCATTTTTTTTTTTTTTTAACAATATCATGTCGATATTTGTTTAGAAAATAATTGATGAAATTTCTAGAGAAAAATTAAATGCATGACTGCATAGAAGGATTTAGAAAAACCTTTACTGCTAGTAAAAGTATTGCATATCATGAAAAAAAAAAAAATCGACTTTAGTATTACGAATATGGAAAAATCTCAAAGATTCTTCAAGCTCGTCGCTCGTAACTCTTGTTAAAATTTAATAAAGAACATTTTGTCTCAATATTGATTAAACCAGTTATACAAGCATACCAATTTATGTAATAATTAATTCAACCAATTAGATTCATTTAAATATATTGATGCGTTTTCTTAAAAAAAAAAAAAAAAAAAAAAAAAATACATGTCTACACATTACAAGAATTTAGAAAAGCACCTGCTGCTTAGTATAAATATTGCATATCATAGAAATATAATCTTGAATATAATTTCACTTATTGCGAATCGAAAAATACCAAAACCTCTGCTAATTACACTGCGCTGAAAAAAAAAAAAGAAAAAAAAATACATGTCTACACATTACAAGAATTTAGAAAAGCACCTGCTGCTTAGTATAAATATTGCATATCATAGAAATATAATCTTGAATATAATTTCACTTATTGCGAATCGAAAAATACCAAAACCTCTGCTAATTACACTGCGCTGAAAAAAAAAAAAGAAAAAAAAAAATACATGTCTACACATTACAAGAATTTAGAAAAGCACCTGCTGCTTAGTATAAATATTGCATATCATAGAAATATAATCTTGAATATAATTTCACTTATTGCGAATCGAAAAATACCAAAACCTCTGCTAATTACACTGCGCTGAAAAAAAAAAAAAAAGAAAAAAAAAAATACATGTCTACACATTACAAGAATTTAGAAAAGCACCTGCTGCTTAGTATAAATATTGCATATCATAGAAATATAATCTTGAATATAATTTCACTTATTGCGAATCGAAAAATACCAAAACCTCTGCTAATTACACTGCGCTGAAAAAAAAAAAAAAGAAAAAAAAAATACATGTCTACACATTACAAGAATTTAGAAAAGCACCTGCTGCTTAGTATAAATATTGCATATCATAGAAATATAATCTTGAATATAATTTCACTTATTGCGAATCGAAAAATACCAAAACCTCTGCTAATTACACTGCGCTGAAAAAAAAAAAAAAGAAAAAAAAAATACATGTCTACACATTACAAGAATTTAGAAAAGCACCTGCTGCTTAGTATAAATATTGCATATCATAGAAATATAATCTTGAATATAATTTCACTTATTGCGAATCGAAAAATACCAAAACCTCTGCTAATTACACTGCGCTGAAAAAAAAAAAAAAAAAAAAAAAAATACATGTCTACACATTACAAGAATTTAGAAAAGCACCTGCTGCTTAGTATAAATATTGCATATCATAGAAATATAATCTTGAATATAATTTCACTTATTGCGAATCGAAAAATACCAAAACCTCTGCTAATTACACTGCGCTGAAAAAAAAAAGAAAAAAAAAAAAAAAAAAAATCGAGTCCTGATACCATTCTTGCTGATTCTTATGTAAAATGACCTCCGAATAGGACTCCCATTTTGCCCAGTCACCCACCGTTTTCTAGGAACACCCCCCTCCCCTTCCCCAATTTTTTAAGCACAGTTCGGCAAACTTATGACTATGAATAAATTTTGATTTGGAAAATGAAAAAGAATTAATTGAACACCTAAAAACAGAAAAACATAATGTTTAATAAAAAACATTTATAATAGATTAAAAAATATAAGAAATTTAATACATAATTTCAGCGGCAAATCCCACCCTAAATTTTCCGCTTGCCGCAAAAATGTTCACGTATTAGAATTTTCCCAACTCTGTAGTCCCTCAGAAGATATTTAACAGTTAAAATAATCCTTCTCCCTCATAAAAATCAATTTATAGCCATAAAATCACCGAAAAGTGATAAAAATAGAAGGCCGTCCCTAAAAAACGGTAAGTGATAGGGCAAAATGTACGTTATATTCGGAATCAGGAGGAGGAGGTCATTTTACATAAGAATTTGCAAAAATGGTGTTTGGGGCAATTTTCATGCCGAGCAGTGTTATCGTCAGAATTTAATAAAGAATAAATATGTCATTCATCAGTTGTATTAACTATGTAATAATTAATTGAAGTAATTATATTCGTCTAAAAAATTGGTGCCTCTACTCGAGGAAAAATCAATCCATGTCAAAAGGAAAACGATACAGAAAAGCTCTTGATGCCAGCAAAAATATTGCATATCATAGAAATATCGACGTTAATCTTGAAAGCAGTTTCTGTATTGCAAATGGAAAAATCCCGAAGTTTCCAGGTAATTTCCGTCACAATTTAATAAAGGTCCAAAACATATCAAAATAAATGAACGAACCACTTTTTTTTAAACGATATGTCATCAATATTTGTCGAAAAAATTATTAATGCTTTTTCTAGAGAAAAATTTAATTCATGACTGCGCATAAGAAATATACAGAAAAATACACATTGCTAGCAAAAATATTTCATATGGTAGAAATACCTATGTTAATCTTGAAAGCAATTTTATATATATTGCGAATGGGGAAATCCTAAAGATTCACTCTGAGTCAGAGCTAATAAGTCTCGTCAAAATTTAATAATGAACAAAACGTCTCAATATTAATTGACTCAATGAAAATAATTAAGATTGAAAAAATTCTAAGAGTCAACATCATTCAAACTTTTAATGACATCATTCCAATATTAATTTATTTTATATATATATATATAGGTGCTTTTTCTCAAGGGAAAATAAATTTATGACAATGCATGAGAATTCACAAAAGTTTTTTGCTTATCAGCACTACATATCATAACAATATCGACGTTAATTTTAAAGGCAGATTTGTCTCCTGAATTGCGAATGAAAAAATCCCAAAACTTAAGTCTGAGTTACAGCTGGTAATTCCCGTCAGAATTTAAGAATGAAATATCCCAATATCGAATGAGTCAATTATAACAATCAACAGTATTCAAATTTTTAATGCTACCGCGTCAACATTTATTTTATTTTTTAATATGGATACTTTTTTGCAAGAGAGAAAAGGGGGGGGGGGCATTATAACAGTTTCATGTACCGCAAATGGGAAAAAAAAAAAATCTCTCCGAATGAAAAAATCCCTAATTTCCAATCTCAGTCACATCTAGAAACTCTGGTCAAAGTTTAATAACGAACAAAAGGTTCTAGGAAAGTCCCTAACAAAACGTCCCCGGATATAAACTACGAAATTTCACTCTTGTATTTCGTAGATCAAATTACTAACAAAGTTTATTCATTATTCGAAATTATAAAAAAAAAAAAAAAAAAAAAAAATCATAGTATGGCTTTGACCATTTCTTTTTCATTTTATATAATAGCTGTTCAGGGCGGCTAGCATTTAAACTTTTCTAAATTCTCTGTCTTTTCCCTGACTATTTTTTGAGATTTTCCTCTGACCCTTACGGTTTGTTTCCCATGGAAATTTTTTGCCATTAGCGAAAAATTTAGTTATATAAAATAGCATCAATAATTTAATGATAAATATACCTTATTTTCACAAAATTTGTCAAAATTCCCTGAATTTAAAAGAAATATCTTGACTATTCTTTGACTTTTTCAAATTTTCTAAATTCCATGACTTTTCCCTGATTCTTTGATTTTTCCTTAACTGCTAGCCACCCTGCAGTTAACGGCCTTCACTCACGGTCGCTAGAAGCCCGAGCCAATGTTATTCTATGGGAAATTTTCTTTACGTTATTATTCTAATTAACTAGGGGAGACTGGGGAGGGTTGACCCTATGGGAGGCTTGACCCACCTTTCTTTACTCTGCTATTTTTACTTTTCAAAAACTTCCAACACATGGCAGCACATCCTACTGATGCAAGGTAACAGCCATGTTTGTTTGAAAGCTATCCCATGCTTATTATTTGAACAAGCTTGAAATTTGTGTTTTCCTCATCAAAAAGTGAGTAATTTTGATTAAATTTGTAAGGCATTGTGAAAATATTCTTAATCAAATATCAGAATTCAGATTTATATGATTAAAGTATATACCTCAAGCTAATATGTGCTATAATTAGTTTTGCTAAATAACTGTTTAATTCCCAGATTTTTTTTATGAAATTGCAAATGGCTATTGAGGGAGGCTTGACCCACATGATATAAGGGAGGTTTGACCCATGGGTCAAGCCTCCCTTATATATTTCTTTGTTATTGTGGACTGAAAATATTAATTCATCTATTATTTATCAACCTAAAAGTAATTTATCTCTCATTCCTGAAGATTATATTCCTCATAGTAGTAGTTCACAAGTCACTTCTTCTACTAGGATCACCTGTCAGCCAGAAATTGAAAAATCTGCATCTTTGACCCCTGAACAGATTTGACCTTTCCCGAAAGCTGGACCACGAAAACATAACTATAAAAGAAAACAAGCAACGTCTCGAATATTGATAGATACCCCAGTTAAAGAACAAATAGAAAATGAGCATGCATTGAGAGCATCGAAGAAACGACCTTCTGTTAAAGATACTAAAACCAAAAGATTTTCTAAACAGAAATTTTTTAATCTGGTTGAAACCTTGAGTGATGAGGATGAAGAAATCCCTCATATGTCAGATAGTAGTGAAGATGAGTTTGTGATATCAAAGTCAATGTCAGAAGGAGATTTTGTGCTGGTAAAATATGTGAGTCCTAAAACTGGTAGGCCTAATGCATCTTATTTCGTAGGAAGAATAACCAAAGTGGAGAGAGAGAGTTTCTTGCTACATTTTTACGCCGCGCTGCTGAAACAAATTACTTTATTTATCCAGAAGCGGAAAATATATCTGTTGTTTCAATGGATGATATGATAGTTACCAAATTCAATATCAGCTAAAGGAACTACAAGAGTTGAATTATGAATTTATTTTGACTTTGACTTTTCTGAGTGTAAGTGCTGCTAAATATTCGTTATTATTCAACATTTCTAGCTTTTTACAACAAAGCTTAATGACAATGACTATTTTTAATTTAAGAGTTGTTTTAGTAGTGTGAACGTGTTCTTTTATATAATTTTTTCAATTTACACTTTAGAAATATTGCTACTTCATCAATTATAACTTTTATTGTTATCACATTAATTTCATTGCCAAATTTTCTTAAATTTTAGGTCTAGCTTAACTTTGTTTATAAATATTATAATATGTGAATATTGGTGGGTCAACCCTCCCATTGTGTGGGTCAAACCTCCCATATGTGGGGAGCCTTGACCCAAAAATTCTGCTTCAATAACATTCATTATTTCTCTTTTCTGTTGCAAAGTATGAAAAAATTTTATGTATGTTTTGATAATAGAATATATCAGGTATGAAATGGTGTACAAAGTTTTTTACTGGAAGTAAAATTTTTTTCTCTAAAAATTTTTTTGTAAAAAATGGGTCAACCCTCCCCAGTCTCCCCTAATCCATATTTTTCAGTTCTGTTTTCACATTCAGGAAATTCCCAACTCTTAAATTGACGCACTCTTTTTTAAAAATATATTTTTTAAATTTTTAATATTTTATTTTGAAGCTGTAAAATACGAATTTTCAACATGTGAAATTTCTCATTTTGCAATTTCAAAATAAAATATTAAAATTAAAAAAAATGTATTTTTAAAAAAGGTGCGTCAATTTAACAGTTGGGAATTTTCCGAATGTGAAAACAGAATTTAAAAATATGGATTAGATTAGTTAATAAATAATACATAAAGAAAATTCCCCATAGAATAACATTAGCTTCCAGGGGTCGATCCAGGCAAAATTTGGGTCCCTTTTGCGGCCCCTTCACAAAATTCAAATTCATAAAAAGAGACCCTTCACAAAATTCAAATTCATAAAAAGGGACCCTTCACAAAATTCAAATCCATAAAAAGGGACTTTTCACAAAATTAGAATTCATAAAATGAGTCCCTTCACAAGATTTTGTTTTATAAAAATGATCCTTTTATTAAATGTTTTCATATTTTCAGTATTAATTTTAATTAATGCCTTAATTTGGCTCAACGAAACTCTATTAACTTGATATTAAACATTACATAAAGTAATTGTAAAAACTGAAGATTTTACACAATATTTTAATTTTTCACAAAAATATTTTATATTTCACAAAAATAAATAAAAATTTCACAAAAAAAATTTGTTTTTCACAAAAAAGGGACCCAAAAATTAAAACCTGGATCGACCCCTGGCTTCGGCTTCCGGCAACAAAGCAATCAAATAAGAAAATATAGGAATTTTTTCATACAAATATAGGAACATAATTTCTAGAGATGATTGAAAGATTCAGTAAAAACGAACTTTCTCTAACATTATTTTGTAATCTCGGAATGATTAAATGACTTTGCAAACAAAACATCCTAATTTAATTCCATCTAATTTAACAGGTAAAATAAATGAACAGATCTATTACTATTTACTTTTCACATTATTTAGAAAAGAACACACTACTTCCAAATTTATCATGTATTGCTTGTCAGTTTATATCATTTAACATCAGTCCACTAATATTTTTTTAAATAATGACACTTTTTTTACATCATAATTTTTAAAAAGTCAAAAAGAAAAAAAAAAAAAAATCACAACCCTTCAATTTAACTACATGTAATTTTTTGAATATCTTTCTAGGCAGCAGTCAGTGCCTATTTAATGAATTATGCCCCCCCCCCATTAAAATAATAATAATAATAACAAATAATAAATAAAGTAAAAGAATAAGTGAAAATATTAAAGTTGTAATGGAATTATGGATTTTTTTAATGACTGTAAGGTATTTGTTAAGCTCTAAGTAACAATATGATTACATTAGTATACTATATTAGTTTTATTTTAAATTAACTTTTTATTCTATTCGTTTAAAGCCATGAGTAAAAATTCTTTTATTTTTTGCCATATTTTCTGTTAAATTAACCTTTTTAAAAATTCTTTGGTGCCTTCCATTCCATAGTTAAGGTTTATTATTATTACTATTATTATTATCATTTTATTGATAAATTGTTATAGCTTTGAAGTCGAATTCTCAAGTCCATTGGATCATACTGGAATTGTCCGTGAAATTAAGTCGATTTTTATTGTGAAAGTACTATATTGAATGAAATATTGGCAATGAATGCATACACGCATTGTTTTTATGGGAATATTTATATTTTTTAACTTTAAGAAAAATGATTGATAGTATGGGTGGATATTATAAATTTATACATACACATATTAAACCATAAATAACAGATTAAAATAATAATAATAATAATAATAATAATGATAAAAATCAACAACCCTGATATTTAAACATCATGAACAAGTAATTTAAATAACACAAAAACTTTGAGAAATCTTGACATTTAAAAAAAAAAAAAAAAAAAAATCTGATTGTTTTAAAAAGCTTTATTTTTTGTATATTTTAAATTAAACAATAGAAATAAAAATAATTTATGATTAAAGTTTTCATTATCTTGTTATTTTCTAAATTTCATTGGAGGCACCTTTTTTCCAAGAGAAAATGCTTTGTCTCCCCCCCCCCCCCTCCCGTTTCTCCTCTGCTTTGGGGTCAATTTTTTCTTAATACAAATTTATTATTATTTATTTATTTTTTAATATGTTGTCTTGGATTTAAATTTTTTATAAATGTATACTAAATGCATAGTCTTTTTTTTTTTTTTTTTTTTTTCCTTCCCCTTTTTGGAGCAAAGCGAAACTATTCGCTAAACAAGGGTTGGATGTTAAATTGTTGTAGTAAATAAACTTTACAAGTTAAAGTTAGAGCTAATATACTGCAATGCTTCATTCTATTATTAATTTCCAGTCTTAGATTTTGGGACTCAAAATAAAATTATCGTTCTGAAATATTTTCAAATCAAGCCATTTTCTTTTAAATGGTAACAATCTTTCACTTGACATTGACCTAAAGAACAAAGAAGAGTACCCGGAATAGAAAATGTTATTCCTTGTCTTATAATATAAATTTATTATTATTATTATTATTATTATGAAAAAAAAAAAACATTAAATTTGAATTAAGAAAAACTTGACTGAGCTATTCAGCAAAGGAGAAAGTTGGAGGGGGGGGAGACAAAGCATTGGCTCTCAGAAAAATTAAAAAACCGATTGTACCTCCAGTGCTCCAGTGAAATTTTGAAAAGTTGGCGCCTATGTTTGTGCATGTTGACTGCTAATATATAAATGATACAGAAGAAAGTTTTTTGATGTCTAAAGCATAATATTATTATTTATTATCATTATTATTATTATCATCATTTCGTTTTTAATTTTGAATAATAAATAAACTTCGTTATTAATTTGACCTACAAGATATATGAAATTTCGAAAATTTCGTAATTTATATCAGGGAACGTTTCTTTCCGGTGGGACTTTTTTCCGGGGACGTTTCTTCAAGGAATGTTTCTATCGGGTTTAAAAAAAAAAAAAAAAAAAAAAAAAAAGCCCCAGCCCGGGTGTTTTTTTTTTTTTTTTTTTTTTTTTTGGAGGGGGGGGGGGTAATTGGGTTTTAATGGGCTTTTTTGGGTTTTTAATATTAAACACAAAATAATACAATCGGGTTTTAAATTTAAATTTTACTTCTAAAGAGAACAGTTTTAGACTAAAAGAAAACTTATTACAAAAATAATAGTAATTAATTATGATTAATTAAAAATTAAATTAACCAAACATTCTTAATGTTTGAATGTTTGGTTTGGTTTAAACTGAGGAATAAAAGTGAAACGAACTCTTATTTCATTCTATTCAGTATATATCAAATTTTGAATTTATTTTTAAATTATTTTGTGTAAAATTAAAACTAGTAACAAAAGCAAAATATTTTAACCCTTCCATCTTCCATGTACGACTTTCATTGAAATATGTATTTGTATGGGTAAAGTTGAAAAGTACGCAAAATAAATAAAATTTTGTTATAATATTGATACTGACATATTTTATTCATATTTGAAAACTTATTTAACAAAGAAATATATGTCATTGCCTATATTCTACACTTTCATGTCAGAGGTCAATCCAGGGTTTTTGAGGCCCATTTTTGTGAAAAATAAAATATTTGCGTGAAATTTTTACTTCTTTTTACAAAAGGCATAATATACTTGAGGGTGGGAGGGGGGGGGGGGGACGGAGGGGACGATATCATGTAACACCTTCCATTTTATAAGTCGTTCTATACAGATGTTTATTATCAAATTAATAGAGTTTCAATGAACTACGCATAGGTAAAATAGACATAGAAAAAAATATTCAAAAGAATTGTGGAAACACGTAAAATTTTTATAAAAAGATCATTTTTATAAAACTAATTCTTTTAAAAAAGGCTGTTTTTACGACTTTGAATTTTGTGAGGGGCAGCAAAGAAACCCATTTCTTGTCCATATCGAACATTGTAAGCTCAATATATTATATTCGTTAGTTATAAATAATATTTGTTGTTAAATTCTTAGAATTTTAAGAAAATTATTATTATTATTTATATATTATATCATGATTTACAAATACAAAATTTGCAAAACTTTCAACTTTGATCAATTATTCTCTTTCTTTTTTTAAAAACAGTTCATTCGAAAGAGATACTGCAGATTGAATTAGAAAAGCTTTTCTTAAGGTATTATTGGTTGCAGTGAAAGGGATTTTTCTTAAACTGAAGGTGAGAAAATAATTACATAATATCAAATTAGTATACAATAATGTCAGTTAGAATATAATAAATATATATTTTTTAATTATTATTATTTAAAGAGTGAAAAATTTTATTAGGTTTAAAAAAACCTAAGGTTAAACTAAGATAAAACTTAGGTTTTATTGGTTTTTTTTTAAGTGGGTAAACCCAAAAAAACCGTCCGAGGTTTTTTGGGGTTGTGGGCGGGTCCAAAACCCTGTGTTTCTTCCTGATACCGGACAAAACATAAATTGAATAATTTATTATTACAATTAATATTGAAAAAAATATTACAATCAACAACCTAAAAACTTTTAATAATATCAAACCAATATTTATTAACTTAAAAAAATACTGATGCTATTTTTCTCCCCCGAGGAAAAATAAATTCATTACTAGTATAGCAGAAGAATTCAGGAAAGCCCTTGCTGCTACTAAAAAGTATTTATATTATACAGATTCAATAGAAATGAAACCGTTAATTAAACTGTATTGAAATAATTAACATTATTTAAACTTTATTTTTTTAAATATTAAACTTCTTTCTTTATATATTTTTATGAGTTTCTTTTTTTCTTTTTTCTTTTTTTTTTTTTCCCTTACAGAAAAAAAATAAATTTATGTCCAAAATTATATTTGAAATTAGAGTGAATAACACTGTCTTTTTCCAAACGCTGCAGTGGTCATTTTTCGGGTACGTCACGATTTTATTTTTATTTATTTACACATGTATTTATTTCACTGGAATGAACATATATTTGTAAAATAAGCTGAAATTGTATAATTTTCCTTTAAAAAAAAAAAAAAAAAAAAAGAGTAAATTATATTATCAATATGTTCTTGGTTAAAAAAAATAATATAAAGTAAAATAAAATAAATAATTCGCAGCATTAGTGAAAGCATACAAAAATATTAATTTTAAATAATCATGTTTTAATTCTCAACAGTTTATTATCATTATTGTAAATATAAAGCAGAATATTCAAAACTTTTTTAAACAAAATTTTGGTTTCTGAAGCACTTGTTTAAATTTGAAAAATCACATAAATAAATAAATAAATATAATAATAATTAAAAACAACATTATAAAAACCATATGTTACAACTAAACTAGGCGTATTTTTAAATTAATATAGTGGTGGTGGAATTAAAACGGATTAACTACACTGTAAATTATTGTAGGCCTAGGTGGAATTCTTCTATTTAATATGTAATAAGGTATTTTCAGGGATTTCTAAACTAAGCAGAATATAGTCATAAAGATAAACTTAACTAATGACGTTTCAAAACAACTTGATATTCGGGATTCCATCCATATAATTTTCTCCCTTTAATGGCAATTAGCAATTCAAGATTGCACAATATTCTACTCTTTCAAAATATCATAACAAATATGGTTAATAAGAAAGAGAGAGAAAAAAGTTTTAAGTAAGCGAAAAGTAGTTAGGTTAAGTATACATGTATAATAAGTGTAAAAGTACTGCACAAAGATCCTGAAAGCTACTTACAAGTAGAAAGAATTGGCGCGGGAAACAGGTCCCGATCATGACAGTTTGGGGCACTGGGCAAAGCGAAATTAGGGGGCCCCTCGAAACCGTCGCAACATCATTTATGTACGATAGATGATCAGTCGTATGTACAACGCATAAACAATATTTTCGAGGCTAGATATTTAAATATGTTAATATTTTTTTAATTTTCAATTATTATTTATGTTAGACAGCTGCATACAATTGAACATGGAATGAATATGTTCTACTAATCCCTTCATGATATCCTATCTGACAGGCAAAAAAAAAAAAAAAAAAAAAAAAAAAAAAAATCACTGTGTAATATGTTTAATTTACACTAAACAGGAACTGATATACAAATTTAGTAGTCATAGATTTGCCAGCTTTGGATTATCGCTCTACTGCCGTTTTTTACACACTATGATTTAATTACAACGGGATTTACTGATTAAAATGAATTTCGAATCACCTCGAACTCTCTACCTGAACGAATTCGGTATATGTTGATCCAAGGACCACTATTTAGGTACTAGATCAGCCAGCAGAAATAGAAAAAACAAAATATATCCAAAATGAAAATTATGTTTCCGGGAACGTTCAGTATTTTTTTAAAGATAAATTTCATATACGTAAATAAATATATATAGATTTGAATTTTTACTGAAAAAAAAGGGAATTATTTTGCAATTAAATATTAGGGTTTTTGGAGGTCCCTCAATGTCCGGGGCACCTGGGCAAAGTCCCAGCTTGACCATGCGATAATATGGACTTGGAGGGAAGAGTTATTAATGACACACCATTTGACTATTATTAAGAGGTATTTATTTGTACCTATAATAAGTGATATTTGAAGAGTTTAAAGACATTATAGGACAAATTAAATATTTAAAATGAAAATTTTCTATTAAAAAAATTAACATGAAATTTAAAGACAGCAAAATTTTCAAAACCCTGAATTCCGGGGTAGCCTCTGAAAAGTTTCACTCCAAATATAAGTAAAACCAAACAAACATGAAGATGATCCTGCAGTTAATGTGAAGCGATGCAGCCAATGAACAGTCCTAAAAATTGCTAGTAAAGAATGATTTTTGACATGCATACAAGTGCTATATAAGATACTTCATAAAATTTGAATTATATAGTTTGGTAACAGACTTCTTTTACGGATTTTTTTTAAAAAAAAAAAAAGAAAGAAAGTTTTTTGTGACTATTCAAAAATTTTACCTTTTTGTCCAATTTATTATATTGTCAGTATATATCTAATCTCTAATTTGGTGAAATAATTAGTCCCTGAAAACAAAAAAAGACATCCTAGAGATACATACATTCAGAATTATGAAATCAATTGGCATTATCAGAATTTAAAGTATAAAATTGGATGGTACCATTTAAAGCATGAATTTACACAACACTGAATGCATGAATAATTTATTGAAATTTGCACGAGAAATTTGAATAATTATCTCAATTTTTGCACAAACATTTATTTTAATTCATAAGTTACAGCGCAATTTACGTACAGGATATGAGAAATAATACTGGCAGCGAAAATGAGTCTTATAAATATTTTTTGTTCTTATAGCTATTTTCTATATTTTATTTTGTCCACCCTGTGCAAACCCAAAATTTGACTCTATAATTAACATGTAAGTGTGTGCGTGCATTTGAGAGAGTGTGTACGAAGGGTGTGGGGAGGGGGGGTGCACTAATTCGTAGTCAGTGCACCATAAACCTATGATATTTTATGCTATATCAGTTGCTAATACCATAAGTACAATGTAGACTTATTCCAGTTCCTGGCCTTAAATATTTATGAGGGTAAACAAAAATATTTTTCTTCAAAATACCAACTTATTATTATCATCATTTTTTATTTATTTGAAGTTATTTAAGACGCATTTCAAAGACGGAAGGAGGCCGCTCACCACTAAGCAGCGGTTCTGAGCAATTTTAACCTCCAGAGAGGGGCTCTGACGGCAGTTGTCAGTTACACTGCGGAAATTGAAAGCGCCCGTCTCTAGAGGTTAAGCCTCCACTTAATATATATTGTAAAACTATCGTTGGCATAAGTGGACTTTGTTCAGTTTTCTATTATATATTTATTATACTCATAAATTTCTATCGTAGGCCAATGGCCAACTATACTCATGTTTAGAAAAATTAATTTTGCAGATCGCCTGGCATGGTCGGAGAGTGAAAGGCTCCCATCTATTAGGCCAGCCTCCCTTCGATTCACTACACTCGCATTATCCTAATTTGCTAATTAATTTTATTAAAATTAAATCCATATTTTAGTTTTCATGCAATTCCATGCTGTTTCCGAAGCAATACTCCCCGTAGAGACAATATATACACAAACTAACATAATAACTAACGAATAGAAGAACAAACTATTAAACTGACTAACTTACACACGCACACCACCACAATTGTATAATTTTCGGATTTCTCACACCTTAAAACGTGTAAAAACATTATATATATATAATGTAATATAAGCTTGTAAAAGAAATTAAGTCCCTCCCTCCTAAGAATTAAGTATCTCTATTAAATAAAAAGCATCCAAATTATACCACTGGGGAGGGGGGGGCAGTCACCGAAGCGAGAGAATCATCCCCTTAGTGGAGGATCAAAATTGTGATAGCACGTCTTCGGACGATCCTAAGGGGTGAGTCCCAGACCGTCGCCCATTGCGCATACCGCAGCACTAGTGCGACGTTAAACCTATCCAACCAACCAAATAAAAAAGTGATTATAACTTAGATTTATTATTTGTTCATGTACTAAGTAACAAACTACCCTGTTAATTGCACGTGTGAAATCTTCAACTATTAGAACAATTTCAGCATTCGCTCATTACTCGACAATGTTATCAAAAGTCAGCAACAAACTACTATAACCCTATCACACTTGAGCCATTAAATTTAATCCTTCTCTGACAAAGCATTTCCCTCAGACATTTCACAAAAAGCTTTTTTGCTACGATTTATTAAACCAGCTAAAGACATCCATTTCTGCCTAATTTGCAAAAGCAGGCAGTTGGGAAAGAGTTACTCTCACTTTTCCAACGCTCTTCACGTTCTGCTCGGCAATTATAAAAGCAGTAGCAGCGTAGCACACAGGCAATAAGATACTGCTAATGACCAAATTTATTTCGCCCCGAAGCAAACTTGCACTCTCAATTCACATCCCGCTCCTACACACTACTTGGTAATCGCATATTAATCTGGTTTTGCAGTTAGTCCCTAACAGAGAGAGAGAAGAAATCAGGAACACACAGAGACAGACAGAATGTCAATGGTAGCGTGACATAGAAAGCTTGTTGGGTTTTGAAATGAGAAAGAGATATACGATATTATCCACTTTTTTTTTTTTTTATGGGGATCCCCCCCCCCCAAAAAAAAAAAAAAAAAAAAAAAAATCGGAAGCTGCAAAAAAGTACAATCGAAACAAGAGGTCAAACTACAGATGATTAAACATCACTTAAACCCTCCCAAAAGTAATAATATAAAAAAAACAAATAAATAAATATAAAAGAAAAATAAAAGAATAGAACAGACGGTAATATTTTAATAAAAATTTGATGGCAATGGTTGTAAAAGTAGGAATTTCGAAGAGAATGATATACAAAAAGGCTGGAATGTACGTCCAAATTACAAATAGAAGCTATTAATGTCCGGACAAGGACAAAATACTGTAAAAGTGTATAAACTACCGGTTTCTCATTATGTAAAATTATTATTATAAATCGCAAAAATACTACGGATTGGGAAAAAAAAGGTGGGGGGGGGGGGGGGGAAGCACTTTCTGCTCATTTAGAAAACATTATGGACAATAATGAATAATAGTAAATAATGAACTAATTAAATAAATATTGCTTTTAATTCTAATATTATCTAAAATTATCATTATGAATCGAAAAAATACTATGAATTGGGAATGGGGGGAGGGGGGGGGGCTTTCTGCTCATTCGGGAAAACAGGCTGATTTTTTTTATTTCTTTTTAATTATTCTTTCCCAAGTGACCGCCCTTTTGAGAAAAAGATGGTGAATCAAGTTAATTAATGAACCTGGTTAAGATCTTGATATGGGCTGTGTAGATGCCAGTTTCTACAAAATCAGTTTTTTTTTTTTAATTTTTATTATTATTATTATTATTGAGTGTGAGTTTAAATATAAAGGGGCCGCTATTTTGGAAGAAGATGGCGGATTGAGATGATTAATAAAAATTGACTGAGATCATGTTATGGGCTATACATATATCAAGTTTCAAGAAAAATGGTTTTACAAATGCGCTTTTTATACGAGTAAGAAATTTTTAAATGGCTGCCATTTTGAAACAAAATAATGGATCAAGTTAGTAGACGAATTTAACCAACATATAAGTAAGTCCATTGTCCAATATTAGTTCGGATTGATATAGTATTTTTGAAGTTATCATGACAGATAATTTCCCTATTATTTATAGATGAAATAAGTAACTTTAACAGGTCGATTTCTATAAACTAAAAGAAATTATGAAAATATAAATTGGAGAATAGAGAGAAAAAAAAATTGTTTTAAGTAATCTATTTTTTAAAATAAATAAATAAATAAAAAGAGTGCGTTCGTATTTCAGAGGATGTGAGATGTGACTAACTAAAGTTTAAAAATATCTTATTAATGCTTATTTAAGCGATAGTTTATGGACAGGAGAAAGTATCGTTATTTTCTCAACAAAGAAAACAAATTATAGAGATCTTCTTGTATAGTTAAAACTGTCTAACATTCATTCTTCGAGCAATGAAGAAAGTAATTACACGGTTGCCGATAATTTCGCGTAACAATCGCTTAAAATTTCCCCTCAGAGAGGGCGCAATCTGAGAAATCCCACCTTTCAAACATTTTTGTTAGTTTAACAACTGTCAGTAGCAACCCGTTATTTTTCAAGCATCGCCATTTACCTCCATCAAAACTTCTGCTTCAAACTCCAGCAAAGATTCTATAGTCTTCTCTATAACCACTTCTACGTTCAAACAGCACACCCCGTAATAAAGCGCTGTTAAAATAGAACGCTAGTCATTATTTCCGCAATATAAGCCAATACGTCTCAAAGCACATGCCAGGGCTAATTGCACCCGGTAATGAAAGGTTGAGAGTACGTCCAGTTTTTGGACAGAATTAAAGGAGGCTCTGGAAAGCTAGAGAAGCGCAATTTTTGGGAATACCTGCATAATTACACTCCAATCGATGCAAGATCAGGGAATAAGAACGCTCGCCAGGCGGTTGGCAAAGATCCTTTTTTTTTTTTTTTACAGCAAAATGCTCTTAGCGGCTGCCCTGTCAAATTATGGGGAAATTTTTAAGCTGCTCTTTAGATTCTCTTTTAGGGGCATATAGAAAACGCTGCCAAAAAAGATACTAGTGAAGAAAATAATTGTTTTGAAGACACCTGAAGTAATATTTTTCGTACTGTATATAAATATACAGGGTGTTTGAAATATCTTGACCTCTGCTTCTATTCTTTAAATATTGATGTTAGATATGCATTTACAAGCAGGATCGGCTTGATTTTGCCCGACCCAAAAAACCCGGATGTGTTTTTTCAATAAAATCCACTTGGAAAAAAAAAATCCAAGTGGTTTTTTTCAAAATACATATTTAAAATTACAGTTTTATCTAACTTACAATAAACATATAAATACAAAACAAATATTATATACATTAATAGAACACGAACAAAGAATTTTCTAAAACATTGGAAGTGCTAAAACTGCTCTATTTAAAACTAGTATGTTGTGGCCACCACAAGACTTTCTTCTATATTTTCCTATACAAATTCACGCAGTAAGAATATATATTTAAAAAAAAAAAAAAAAAAAAAAAAAAGATTTTTTTCAAAGTTTTTTTTTTCGTTAAAAGTAAAAAAAATCGATAACTTTGTTTTAAATTATCACATATTTATAGTTCAACCATTCGTATTAAAGGTATTGACGAGACCTTTCGAAAGATACCCATCTTGAAAATTTACCCCCAAGGGGGGAAGCGATGCCCCCACACGCACAATTTTTTTTCCCTAATTAACTATTACTATTATCAGTAATTCAACTATTATCAGTAGTTCAACCATTCGTTTTAAAGGTATTGACGAGACCTTTCGATAGATACCGATCTTGAAAATTTACACCCCCTTCGGGGGGGGGGGTAACTTCCCCATAGGGTGGGGAAGCAATGCCCCAACTTTTTTTTTCCTAATTAACTACTATTATTATCAATAATTCATATTAATTTCACAATCACAGGTTAAGAATAACTCTCATTATGTACATTTATACGAAATTTTTTCCTATACCGCCATGTTAAAAATTTAGAAAAAATACGATCACAGCGCCACCTGTTGAGCGATTGATCCCCAAATATAATCAGCCTCAGTTTATGTCAGGGGCCAACTAAATACCAAGTCTGGTTAAATTTCGTAAAAAAAAAAAAAAAAAAAAAAAAAAAAAAACGATTTTTTTCTAAGTTTTTTTTTCGTTAAAAGTAAAAAAATCGATAACTTTGTTTTAAATTATCACAGATTTATAGTTCAACCATTCGTTTTAAAGGTATTGACGAGACCTTTCGAAAGATACCCATCTTGAAAATTTACTTCCCTCGAGGGGGGACTTCCCCCCCAGGGAGGGTGGCGAGCCTCCTATGCATACAAAATTTTTTTCCCAGTTGACTATCTCTATTATAAATAATTCTTGTAAATTTCATAATGATTACTAGAATATAATTTTCTTTATGCACATTTATACAAAATTTCGTCCTATATCACCATGTTAAAAATTTAGAAAAAGCGGGATGGCAACGCAACCTGTAAGACAATTTTTACCAAAAGTTGATAGGCACTAACTTATGTCAAGGTGCAACTACATACCAATTTGTATAAAATTCTGTGCAGTAGTTCTTGAGATACAGTTGCCACAAAATTTTGTCACACACACACACACACACACACACACACACACACAGACAGACAGACAGACAGACATTTTCTAAAAATGGTCAAATCGTGTTCTACAGCTCTCAAAACGTGTAAATTCATCAAAAACCCGAGGTCGAAAATTTTTACGAATCCAATACTTTCTCTATATTACATATAGAAGAAAGTAAAAATTATATATATATATAAAAAATAAATAAATAAATAAAAGCAAGAAAAAACAGATTTATTTATCAATGTAAAGAAAATTAGGGTACTTGAGAAATATTGAATAAAAATCAAATAAAAAAAAATTCTTAAAACTTTAACAGTGCAACACTGTTAAGTAATGTAGAAGCACAATAATTAAAACTATTTTATGGAAATCTATTCAATACAAAAAATTTAATGAAGCAACATTAAATAATTATTAAAATGTAGTTTTTTGTTGTAAAGAGCAAATAAACACAATTTTAGAATAATTAAAGTACAATTATTTAATTAAAAAAAAAAATTCTTTATAACTTAATCATAAAAAGACTAGAAATTTTAAAATTAAATTCTTAAAATTTTGATTTTGATGAATAATTAAAATTTATTTTTTTAAATTGTCCTATTATGAACGGTATACTTAATGTTTAAAAATGGGAAGAAAGAAAGTATTCTTGAGAACTCGGATAAAACCCGAAAATACTCTGAAAAAACCCTTATAAAACCCGATAAAATCCACTGGGCTGGGTTGTTTTCCAACTCTGAATACAAGCCACAAAAAAAGGTTTTAAAAAGTACAAATTTTTAAAAAATCGAACAAAATTTAATGGAAAAATTCGAAGAGTTTACAAAAATTACATAGATCACCAAAATGTTTCCATTGAGTAAAATATGCCTTTGTGCTCTAATAAGTTCATGTACAAAATTTTAGCAGTGTACTATCGTGAGGAGTTGTAGAGATACGTTTAACAGAAGTATCAATGCCAATCCTTTAGACTGTTTCGTACCACTATTTATGGAAAGTTATTTTCGTCTCATTTAATTATAGAATTTTCAATGATAAATAAAGAGAATTTTTACGTTAGAAATTATTGGTATAAAAACAATCCAGAAGGTTTGCAACTTTGGTTCGAACAAAAATGTGTGTGTGTATGTTCATGGATTAGTCGAAAATTATAATGTAAATGTATTAATTATTTTTTTCACTTGTGTATGATTTTTGAAATGTGATCTATTGGTACCTTTTTTATTAACATGTTTATAACTTCTGTATGTCTGTCTGTTTGATATCTGTTCACGTTCCAAGTTCAGTAAATATTTTTAGAAAACCTTAAAACATAAATTACAACAAAAAACACATGCATCAGCTAACAATTACAATTACACTGCTCGGCATGAAAATTGCCTGACACCGTTTCAGCATATTCTTATATAAAATGACCTCCTGAATCCGAATAGGACGCCCATTTTGCCCCACCGCCCACCGTTTTTAAGGAATGGCCCCCTGTTGGGGGTGGTGTATCTAGAAAACGGTGGATGATTGGGCAAAATGGGAGTCCCATTCGGATTCAGGAGGCCATTTTACATAAGAATCAGCAAGAATGGTATCAGATCTTGAATTTTTTTTTTTTTTTTTTTTTTCTTTTCTTTTTAAGCAGTGGTATCAAATAAAATTTCGCTAACGTTAATTTTTGTAAACCTGTGTAATTAATTAAATTATTACTAGCCATTAATGCACATAGATTTTTTTTTAACATCTTCGATTATTTTTCTCTGTAATATTGCATACGACATAAAATAAATGATTTTTAATAGTTTTTCTGAAGAAATTTCTAATAGTGTACTTACTGTAAAAAAGTTAAAAAAAAAAAAAAAAAAAAAACGCTCTTCTTCATATTTACTAAAATAAATAAATAAATAATTTGTTTTTGAGAAAACGCTGTTTTCTTGATCCTGCCTTTTCTCCACGTTCACAAATTATCCACAACTCTCGATCCACTCGCAGATAATCGAGAGTTTACTGTAGTTTTGTTTCCCCACGTGATAACTCTTTCGGCAAAGTAAGTACTTTTACAGGCGCGTGCAAGAAAACATTAATAAAATAATCTGTATAATATTTAAACTAACCAAACAATTTCTAAATACACTCCAGATGTTCTTAATTAAATCCCATTTGAATATAAAAAACTACAGTTATATTTGAAAAATTTATTAATAATTTTATAGATATTTTTTTGTTTGCATTCGTGATTATAAAACAACAGAACTAAGTTAGTCAATAACACAGCTAATAAAGTGTTAAATTTACTTTATACACAGCACGATTTTTATACCACTGTAAAAAATATGTCCTATTTGCTGTCAGAAATTCTCTGTAATTTGAGAAAATACGCGTAATTTACGAAATAATTACGTTGTTAGAACGTATTTTTGTAAATACAGAAGATTTCTGGCAACAAATAGAACATATTTTTTACAGTGAACGAATCCATTTTTCCTTTTTTTAACCAAAAATTGCATTTTGGGTATATCCAAAAAAAAAAAAAACGTGTCCAGAGCACTTTCAAAACTGTATTCTGAATACGGTTTCAAAAGAAAAATTACATTTGAACATCTGTTAATGTATATTAAATTTCTCTATATAAAAATGAAATTGATATCACAGATATTAGTCAAAATTATTTGCAGTGGCTTAAGAAACAATGAAATAACGTTTTATTTTGTCTCATTTTGGTTAAATTCGGATGGATTGGAAAACTAACTATTCACAACCATCCTCCTCCCCTTAAAATAAATAAGCAGAGTACAACCAATACAGAGATCTATGGACGGCAGTCTTTTCTTTTTTCTTTTTTCAAAATTACTCGATATACCTAATGCATTTATTTAAATTACGCTTTCACATTTAGAAAATTCATAGTATTTCGTTCTGAAGCTTTAAAGCACAAGAAATGTTTTTAGTTAATTTTTCGCCCTTTAGAGCTTTAAAACAAAATATTAAATAAAATAAATAAATAAATAAATAAAAATACATTTTGTTTTAAAAAAAAATGGAAATCAGTTTAATGGTTTTAAATTTTCTAAATGTGAAAACTGAATTTAAAACACATGCAAGAATGAGGAGTTTTGAAAAAAAGAAAGAAAAAGAAAAAAAGGATGAAAAAGAAAAAAGAAAGAAAGAAAATCTACAGAATAACATGGGGCTAGGCCGCCATTCAAGGTTAGATGAAGTATCCTTTTTTCTTTCTCTCTCTCTCTCTCTCTCTCATTTCTTTCTTTTTTTTTTCACAGTGATTAATAGAATCTCATTTTAATTTTTCATATTAATTATGGTTTTTAGGATATGTATGTGTTCTAGACCATACAGTCGGCAGCAAAATTATTCGAGCGCTAGCAATAATTCCTATATAAAAAAGGTGCGCCTAATACTGCTTGTTATATAAATCCTTGTCCAGTCATGTTCTTAGTCAGTCTAAGAACATGATTCGACAAGGAATTATTTAACAAAACAGTATTAAGTGTACTTTTTTTTAATACAGGAATTATTGCTAGTGCTCGAATAATTTTGCTGCCGACTGTATAAGTCTTGTTATTATATTAATAAGACGACATTACAGAATTAGGTTGATCCAGGTTGTAATATTTGGGGCTTATTTTTGTCAAAAACAAAATATTTTGTAAAATTTGTATCTAGTTTTTTTTTTTTTTTTTGTGTGTGTGTGTGTGTGTGTGTGTGTGTGTGTGTGTCGGGGGGGGGGGGGGTCGTGTAAAATATTTCATTTTAAGTCATTTTATAAAATGTTTAATATCAAGTTAATAGAGCTTCGTTGAAACTGAGATAGGGATTAATTAAAAATAATACTGAAAACATAGGGATTGTTTTCATAAAACAAAATCTTGTGAATCGTTTTTATGAATTTAAATATTGTGAAGGGACCCATTTTATAGATTTGAATTTTTAAAGGACACTTTTTATATTGTGTAAATTTGAGAAAAGGCAGTAAACCGGCCTCAATTTTTGCTTGGATAGGCACTTCATAAAACTGCATTTCTTATCTGTTGAATTTCATTAAATAATTTAAATCACTATGGCATCGACTCTACAGTTTATACGTATACGTTTTTTAGAATATTTGCATGCGAGAAACATAATTTAATATTTCATTATTGTGCAGCAAAATTAGTATGACAAAATATAAAATTGGAAAAGTAAAATTATTGGTACTTAAAAAAAAAAAAAAAAATAAGAAGAAGAAGAAGGAAAATAAATATAAATACATTAATATTATTTTAGAATACTTTTCCTCCACGTGATGATTTGCAAATGTATGGCAACACAATCATAATAATACATATTTGTTGAATCTTTGTCCTATCAATCCATGCCGGCTTGATGGCACGGTCGGTAGGGAGTTGACCTCTGGAGCCCCGGGTTCGAATCCCAGTCCAGGCATGGATGTTTGAGGTGTCCCTTATGTGTGAATTGTGTACATGTAAATGTTCATGTAAAAAAATTGTAAACCCTTGTGGTGTGGATTTTTCGAGATATAAAGCGGTCCTACAGGCAAGCAAAAATTTCAAGTACTCATAAAACAAACAAAGCAATTCATTTAGTTTATTAATAAAATAAAAGCTCTTAGGAATTACGAAATGATTTTACAATCCGGCCACTGATCATCATGGACTAATTCAGTAGTTTACACAAAGACATTACAATGTTGTAAAAAATATTTATGTATCATGGTTGAATAACGCATGAATCACTGGTTTGTATTACAAAACATAAACAGAATTTGCCCTTGTCCCAAAATTTAACGTTGGAAATTATCCACAACAACATGGTATATGATACAAAGGCAACTTTAAACTTGAAATAGTAACATGTAGTGTGTGGTCCAATGGTGCCGAGGGAGTTATCTTATCAAGCGTATAAAACTTAATTCTGGCAATTTTGGGTTACAGAAAAGGAATGAAATTGTGGAAAACAAAATGATAAATAGGTAATGAGTTTTAAGATGTGTTGGATTGGCTTAATGGGACACTTCACGTAACGCTGATGGCAACTTTATCCCATGTTAGTCTATGAAGAAATTTGTTTTCAAAATTACTCATTAACCTAATATATTTTTAATTTATTTTCCACATTTAGAAAATTCACAACCATTAGATTGATTCCTGTTTTTCAAAAATTATTATTATTATTATTATTATTATTTCATTTTGAGGCTATAAAGTGGGGAAAATGTACTTAGTCAATTTTTTACACTTTAGAGCTTTAAAATAAAATATTAAAAATTTAAAAATAAAAATAAAAAAAATAAAAATTAATCTAATAGTTAAGAATTTTCTAAATGTGAATACAGAATTTTTTTTATTTAAAAAAAAAAAAAAAAAAAAAAAAAAAGTTAATTAGTAATTTTAAAAACAAATTTCTCCATAGAATGATAACAGGGGACTAGGCTGCCATCCACTTTAGGTGAAGTATCCCCTTAAAGGGGAACCTTCCCTTAAACTTAAAAAATACGCCCTTAAAGGGGATACTTTTTAAGTTTTAACTCTAACTTTAAAAAATTAAAACAAAAACATACATACATATGATAAAATAAAAAATCGATTTTTTTCAAAAACATATATATTGATATATATGTATTAATTTGAACATTTCCTCACTTTATTTATACGCTTCTACGCACTTTGGCTTAAAACTTATGAGCAAAATTATAAATAATGTTAACACTTCATAGCATTTCCAAACTTTAATATTCTCAAAAGTGCTTTTTTTTTTTTTTACCATTATCCACAAGATTTTGGAAAATATTTTTATCTTCTCCCAAATTCTTTATATAATCAGATCTTCATAAAATTTTTTCAAACTTTACACACACGTTTATGTAAAAAATATTCAAAGTAAATTATTATTTAATTAAAAAAAAAAAAAAAAAAAAAAATTTTTAAATACGAAAATGTCTGAAATTAAAGTTTTATATATTTTAAAACATAGTAAATTATGAAATAAGTGTACAGACTTAATTCCTTTTGTAGATATCCTTTAAATAAATATGTTTGTGAAAAGTTTTAAAGCAATATGTGATGGTAGTTTTTTCCAAATCTTGCGGATAGCGGCAAAAAGAGCGCTTACAATTTAAATTTGGAAATGCAGAATGTCAACATCAGTTACAATTTTGCTCACTTTTGAACAAAAATGGGCAGAATTATAAATTTAGTGTCAAAATGTTTAGATTAGTTCAAATATCAAGATATATTTTTTCACATAAAGTAGATTTTTTTTTTTTTTTTTTTTTTTTTTTTTTTAAGGTAAAAATTCTCCAGACTCCTTAAAAGAATGATCTTCATCCCTTCACACTGTTAAAAATTTCTGTAAATTTAATGTAAATATTTATCCAGAGTCTCTGTAAATTTACAGTAATTCTTAGGTAAGAGTGAATAATCGAGATTC
This sequence comes from Salticus scenicus, assembly GCA_963930645.1. Taxonomy (NCBI): domain Eukaryota; kingdom Metazoa; phylum Arthropoda; class Arachnida; order Araneae; family Salticidae; genus Salticus; species Salticus scenicus. Next base: position 285,374,291 of record OZ005655.1, read on the forward strand.
TCAATCTTTATTCTGTATTTGTACCTAATTTTATTATTTAATTATTTAATTAAAATTAAAAATGACTGTTTCTACTTCAGAAAAAGCATTCCAAGTCCGAAATATATTCTCACCAATAATTAATTAATATTAATATTAGTTATTAAAATGAATGTATAAAATAAGTTTTTTAACATCTCCGTTTATTTTTCTCTGTAATTTTACGTAAGACTTAAGATAATACATTACACAGAGTTTTCTGTTGAAATTTTTAACAATGCATTTAAATTCATTTTGCTTCTGATAACAGATAAGGGCAATGGGTTATAAATCGCTCATCACTTCTGACTATATTATATTGCTTTGGGATATATGCTTTTTTATAGTAGGAATTTAAAAGAATATGGCGCAAATTCTTGCTTTTGCGCAGGAAAAACTTTTTAAAATTTACACTTTTTTATTCATTTATTTATTTATTAAATGAATAAATGAACATACACATTCAAGTAATTGAATAAATAAAACGAGTGTAAGTTATGGTTAAAATTTTGTTATTATTGAGATCATATTATCCAATATGTTTGACCAATATAAATGAGCTTTATACAACTTAATAGCTCATTTATAAAAATGTGGCAGAACTATTACAGACAAAAGCACATTGTATGTACTCATACTAAATAACAAAAGGACTTTGTACACGTAAATAATCTTCTCTCTGGTCTTTGTCTTTCACTAGATAGGCCTGAGGAAAAAATCCTTGGAAAAGATAATCCCCAGTCTTGGTACAAACTTTCGCTTTAACAAATAATTTCTGCGAAAGGCTCACGCATATATATACACACACACAGTCATAACAGTGCTACAATCGTGTGGGAAATCGTGTAAACTGGAAAAAAAGAAAAAAAAAATCGATAGAAATCATGTGAAAACCACACGTTTCACTTAACAAACACTCTTGCGTCATGGTGGATAAGTGACGTCACGAAGGCTCTGTCAATCACGGCCAAGATTACTTTTACAGGGAGAACAAAGTTTCCATTTCGATTAACCTCCCACACTGCTTTGTTATAAGCTTTTCTTTTCAAAACATTTTTTTTTCACAAACCAGGCTAAGAGCAAGTAAAAGAGAAAGAAAAAAATTGGGTTAGTATTCCTCTAGCTAGGCCAGTCTGTAATTTGCGATGCGCTCGAACGCGCAGCAAATTATACCGTTTCGATTGCACTCGCTCGAAGGAAAGAGAATGAATAAAAAAAAAAACAGTGGAAAGAGTTTTGTAAACCCGTTTCTTTTTCTTTATTCTAGGTCTTGTACAACGCCAAGAGATAATTTGGCGAGATTCCTTATATTATCTCTGAAGATCAGAGGCCACGACTGATTGGCGACAGAGAAAATCTGATGAAAAGAAACAAAACATAAATAACAGGCAAAAATATCGAAGATATTTTATTGAAAAGGCTATCAGAAGATTAAAGAAGAAAAAAAAAAAAATCCCTTTAAAAATATGATTAAGTATGTACGGATATTTCTATCCAACTTAATCTTGAAAATTTCTCTCTTATAAACGCATGATTTTTGTACAAAAACAGTGATAAATAATTCTTCATATTACTTTCTGATTATTTTATAAGAATAAATAAATAAATAAAGCACATAAGAATAAATTAATATTTCAACAAAAGCACAAGCAATCATTAAAAATTCCTGTTTTTCTGTATCAGATACTTATCAGCAAAAATATTCATCACAACGTAAAACAGATGTAACTATATGCCCACATTCTATCATACAAGGAATCAAATTCAGAAAAGTCAGCTAAAGAGAAATAATACTTAAAAAATTCGTCCGGAGTATTACAATAAATAGTATGGTAATTTTTGAATTTTGTAATATTACACAATTCAATTCATAGCGCATTGGGATGAGAAATATTTAAATTAAATGATACAATGTAACAAAAAGCAGAGATTAAATTCACCTTCTAAATAAATAGATAATATTTTCTTAATAATTTAATATTTACCTTTCCATAAAATTAACTTTTACACATATCTAATCACAGGAATTAAGTAGTATATCCTACAGATATTATTTGAAATCGATAGGTAAAAAAACACCAGTTTTCAAAAAATCCATCTGATAAAGTTTATCTCAAATCATTTACAGTATTAATATACTTTTTTTTTTCTTATTTTCTTATTTCTAAATTATTATTATTATTATTATTATTTTAAGTAACTACCATTACAAGTTTGAATATACCGTGTCATTTTTGCTTTCTAAGCTTATATAAAAGCTCATATAAGAGAAAGCTAAGCTTATATTATAGCTTTTATGTAAAATCACTTACTTAAAATATTATTCGAAATATATATATATTTATTTAAATTTTGGTTTGTGTTATTGATTAATTTAAATTCCTTTTTTAATTTAATTCAATTTCCTTTTTTTATTTTTGTTTTGTTGCAAGATAGAGACTTGAGCTGTATATTGCTGGAATTAGCTATACAGTTTTACGAAATCTTGCATGTGCTAATAGAAATGCAAGTTTCCTGATGAGTACATTTCTATTTTTCAGCAATTAAAATTCCAATTTTCAATTCATCAATTCCATTTTTTTTTTCCTTTGAAGGGAACTCTTTGGTGATTTTATCCTTTCTCTTTTCTCTCAAATGTTGACTGTTACTAATAATTCATAGTTTTTGCAAATTCTCTCATCGTTAGGCTTATGTGTTATGTTAGTGTCATTTATCTTCTGCGTAAGTACTTTAACTTGTTTTTACTAATCATTGGTACTCAAATTAAATTAATACTGTGACTAATTTTAATCGAAATAAATCTCAAAATTTATTTTATGTTGGTATCTCCATCTACCTTTTGTCTACTGAGTGTTACAACGGTACTAAACAATTCAAATTATCTATCTATATATATATATATACGATAATCATGCTGAAATAAACAATTTTATTTTAGAATATAATTATTTTTCCGCATTAAGAACGTTGATTACATAAATTTTGTAAGTTCAAAAATCTCTACATGTTAGCCTATATATTATATTATTTAACGTATGCTCGAAAAAGATGGTGATGTACAGTAGATACCCATTCTTTAATCTATTATTTATTTATTTGTATTTATTAAAATTTTTCGCTTTTACACTGAGAAAAAAATTCTGTAACTGACATCTAGAATCTAATATAGTCCCATGTCACCTTTATAAATTATAGTTCCATTTGAAAGCGAGTTCTAGAAACCCCTATTAGAAATCTAGAGCGTTTGCCTATATTATTGAGGCCAAACTTATTTTAAAATCTCTGGAAATAAATGGGAATACAAGAGGCGGAATACAGAGGATTCAGAATATTGTTTTACCATCTAGAAATGTATAGTCTAGAAATTCTCGATCCTTTCGTCTATTCAGCTTATTGCTGTGCCTTATGCGCATAGCTCGGAAATCTATATTTCTAGTGTAGGGATTTAGAAACCGGCCACTTATTCCTTCTAGATAAAAGTGGTATATATATATATATATGTATATATATATATTTTTTTTTTTTTTTTTTTTTTTTTTTCAGTGTAAATCTCATAAAGTACTATAAATGTTTCTTTAACTGTAAAAACACGAAATTTTTTAACCGTTGCGAACGAATTTTATGAAAATCTATTTTACTAGGCAATTTTTCGAGATATTATTTTTTTTTAATTAACAAAATAAATTACTTTTTAAGAGCAAACAATAATTAATGATGCAGAGAACCAAGGCCCATGTTATTCTATGGAAAACATTTTCCCACGATGACTCATTACCTAATGTATTTCTTAAAATTCTCTTTTCACATTCAAAAAAGTCACAACTGTTAAATTAGTACACGTTTTTTAAAATTTATTTTTATTTATTTATTTATTTATTTTTAATTATTATTTATTTATTTATTTTTATATATTTTTTAATTATTATTATTATTATTTATTTAAAAAAGAAAATAATAAAGAGCATTTTTCCCTTTTTTCTGGCTTGAAAATATGATATTAAAAATGTGAAAAATCAATTTATGGAAAACGGGTTCTAATTTAATTATTATCAGTTTTCTGAATGCGAAATCGGAATTTTTAAAAATAGGGTAAGTGCACCAGTGATTGACACTTTTAGAGCAATCTCTGATGATTTTAATGTTCCAGTCATGAGAAGATATTTTTAGAAATCTTAAGTTAGTACATAGGGTATGAAAGACATTCAGAACCACATATATGTTAAAATATATACATTTGATAACAATTATTATTATTATTATTATTATTTATGAATTTTTATTTGACACACACTCAATGTTCCAGTAACTGACACGGCCAGTTTTTCTTTTTATTAGTAATTGGCACCCTATGTCTCAGTGTTTGACAGTGCTAGTTATTTATTTTACCAGTTATTAGCACCCTATGCTCCAGTGTTTGACATAAAATGTTAAAATTCTTATATGTAAAACATGTGACTGTATTATTTTTCTTATTTATTATTTCGGGATAAATGTCAATTACTGGAGCATGCCAATCCCTGGAGCACTTACTCTACATTAAGTAATGAGTTATTGTTAACACAAATTTCCCCATAGAATAACATGGGCTTTGGTTAGCGGCGAGGTTAGGTATTGACCGCTCTTAAAAAAAAGAAAATATATATCCTATTACTTCTGCTACATTCTGTAGGTATTGTTAGAAAATTGGGACAATTTATTACGACTTCTCTAAGCTTCTTTTAACCCATCCTGTTTGCATATTTCTATAAATATCAACTATTATCTTAAAGGGAGGGTTGGACGTTATAAATATTTTTTTTATAAATAAATATTTTATAGAGAGGGGCTGGGAGAGAGAGAGATTCTAATTCTATATCATTCTGTAGGGAAATGCGTTTTGCAAATTACACATTACCTGATTTTTTATTATTATTATTATTCATTCCATTTTGACACTTAGAAAATTCACAATCTTTAAAATAATTCTCATTTTCTAAAAATTGGTTTTAAAAACTTTTAAATAGTTTATTTTGAAATTATGAAGTGCAAAAAATGCAACTAGTGAATTTTGCGTATTTTAGAGCATTAAAACGAAATGCTAAAAAAATAAATAAATAAAATTAATTTTTGAAAAACGTGATCAATTTGAAGTTTATAAATTTTCTAAATGTGAAAACAGAATTTAGAAAAATGCGTAAAGAATCATTTGCATAGCAAATTTTTCCATAAATTAACATGTGGTTTGGCTACCGGCGACGATATGTGAAGCATCCCCTTAATAATCTAAAAAATACTTCAATCATTTGGTGCGAAAAACAGGTCAGATGCCTTTTTAGAAATGGTACTAATAGTATAGAATCAGTAAAAATAGTTGTTTTCCTGATAAGTACTGAAGATTGCAATAAATTGTTTTCATCGTAGTATTAAAAATAAACATGCAAATATATACAGATTAGATAATTTACGTGACTCTTTTTTTACATACTGTGTTTAATTTTTAGATTATCATGAAATCTGTCATACTCCCTGGCGTCATTACTCTGGTCTGACGTTAAGAGTGCCAGCGGAGATATGCTTATCTGCTCAAACGTAAAATATTTATGTGTCTGCTTTTTTGAAAAATACAATTCAAATAAATGGCTACAAATTTCAGTAAGAATCAGCAAAAATATAACTATCTTGATATTACTTGTATAAAATTGGTTCAAACAGAAAGGAAATTATGCAGACTGCAATGATTTCCGAATCATTGATTAAAACTTGTAATTTTTACTTTCTTCTATATTCAATAGAAGAAAGTATTAGATTCGTAAAAATTTTCGACCTCGGGTATTTGATGGATTTACACGTTTTAAAACCGTAATGATTTAGCGCACGATTTGACAATTTTTAGAAAATGTCTGCTGTCTGTCTGTGTGTGTGTGTGTGACAAAATTTTGTGGCGACTGTATCTCAGGTACTACTGCACAGAATTTCATACAAATTGGTATGTAGTTACGCATTGACATAAATTAGTGCCTATCAACTTTTCGTAAAAATTGTCCAACAGCTTGCGTTGCCATCCCGCTTTTTCTAAATTTTTAGCATGGTGGTATTAAGACAAAATTTTGTATAAATGTGCGTAAAGAGAATTATTTTTTAATAATCATTATGAAATGTAAAAGAATTATTAGTAATAGAGATAGTCAACTGGGAAAAGAATATTGTGTATGTAGGAGCCTTGCCTCCCCTGGGGGAAAGTCCTCCCTCGAGGGGAGTAAATTTTCATGATGGGTATCTTTCAAAAGAGCAGCTCGCCAATACCTTTAAAACGAATGGTTGAACCATCGATCTGCGGTAATTTAAAATAAAGTTATCGATTTTTTTTTTTTTTTTTTTTTTTTTTTTTTTTTTCATTTTTAACAAAAAAAAAAAAAAAAAAAAAAAAAAAAAATGTAATATTGAGAATAAAATTGACTTGTTTTGGATATTTACTGTTATACTATTTCTCTAATATGGAAATCGTCTGCATTATCATGAAAGATAATTTTTTTAAATAATAATTTTAATAAATTATTTTTACTGAGTGAATTGGCCTCACTGCCTCAACAAACTTGTGTAACATAAAAATTGTTGTTACAAACGATAATTTTGGATAGCATAGTTCCCATCTGTCTTGATTAACCATTGATCAACATCTAAAATATCATTGCCTTAAAGCAATGAATAGGGATTCAATGAGGTCGTACTATAGGAAAATATAGAAGAAAGTCGTGTGGCGGCCACAACATACTAGTTTCCTCTTACAGTTCGTGTTTCTTAACAGCCAAGTGTTTCGTATTTTTTATACCGATATTATTATTATTATTATTATACATTTTGCCATCTTATTTAATCATTGACAATGACAATCACTACAAAAACTTACATAATATATGTCTACCAAAAAAAAAAAAAAAAAAAAAAAAAAAAGGTATCTAATATACGGAACATTTGGTAGATGTGGTATTTGCTTTATGCACAATCATCTATGGACCATAAGATTGAGCGCACGAAATTGAATCCACTCCCTAATTTATCTAATTTGAATATTCCAAAAAGCCTCATTAGAAAAAAAGAAGAAAAAGGAAAAAGAAAGAAAGAAAGAAAACCTATAACTTCCTCAAGAAAAACTATATAAATACACATTATTCGAATCATAAATTACAAGTATTAATTTGTTTATAAATGTAGTAATAAATATTTGCCCCAAAAGACCGATAGTTCGGGATGACTTGGCGGTATTACGCAAGAGAGATGGAAAAAAAAAGTCAAGTCGAAGTCAAGCAAACAGAAATTTAGCACGCATGGCTTCTCTATCGCGAAATAAGGTTATTAAAACTCATAACACTACGCGACGCCCTTGCCCACTGGCTATTCTCCAATACCTTTCACCTCGGAGCTGTGTCTTCTCTTGACCTTCCGGTTTCCCACAGCACTTTAAGCCGTCTATTAGCAACTTATTAGCCGCAGTCAACCCCAATTAGCGAATAGCCACAAA